>VZTL01019481.1:0-23261 GCA_013400535.1 Scopus umbretta | reverse complement strand
GCTATTTCGTTTTTGCTGAATACTGTGCAAAGTAATGAATCCAGCTATGGACTTCCAAAGTTACATTATACAGTCACCCAAGGGGGTTCTCCTTGTCCTTGCTGTGCATACAGAAATGTGCAGTCTAGCAAGTAACTTGTATGTGGCTGCATATTTTAGTTTTCCTCTAAACACTGCGCTGTCAAAACGTATCTGTCCTGTCACGTGGAGGACCTGTGTGTCAAGTTATAACTAAATCCCTTTGAATAAGAATATGGTGCCTTNAAAATCTAACCAGGCAAGACACTGGTTACATCTCAGAGAATATAAAAGCCACATGGTCTCATACTGCATTTTTTTTTTTTTTTTTTTTTAATTATCTTGATTGCTTTTGGTAGCACATGATGTCTTACAGGCTCTGCCCACAACTTGAAATGCAGACAGGCTCATGGCTAGCTGGATGCTTTCATAATCGGTGGCAGCTGTGTTCGTTTGTAAGCTGACATGCCTGTATAGCTGGGCCTGATGGTTGGTGACTTTCAAGCGAAATCTAGTTGTTTTTATAAACCACATTTCCTTGTCAATAATCACAATAGATCTGCATCTTATTCTTTCGGGTGTTATCTCTGTTTAATGTCACTGTCTTTAAAGTGTTTCTAGTTTTTTAATTGTGGTTTCCCTTTGAGATAGTTTCATGACTGACACATTACAGAAGTTGTATATCTACTGTATGAGCATCTTTGTCTTGATGATCCCCTGAATAGTGATAACACAGAGACTGAGGAGGAAACAAGCTGTCAGCAGATGTGAAATTTTACAATGTGAGTAGATTCAGTTCCCTGTCCTTGTTATATCTCTGGGATTGTCAGGAGTGAGATACTATGAAATTACTACAATGAGATATACATAGATAAAAAAGATGGGTAAGAAGGAAATACACGTCTGTCTCCACTTCTGATCTGAATCAAAAATCTAGAGGCAATTCGCTCTTGCTCCTCATCTTTAGCATTCTGATGCCCTATCAGCTGTATTTTCTCAAATTAATAAACAGTGCTTCTTCCCCCTCTAAATTTTAGAGAAATTTAGTGTAATTGGTGACATCGTCTCAGAGGATTAGGAAGCCAAGATGCTTTGACTTTTAATGAGATAGAAATCCTTAGGGATGCATACTCACTACAGTATTAAGAGACTCCTCATTTTTTGTCTTGCTTCCCACATTCCCACTCATACACCAAGGTACATGTTAACAACAACTAATAATAGTGTCAGGCCTGACTAGCTTGCCTTGATTCTGCTCCTATTTGTGCTTTCTCCCATTGTAGTACTGAGGCATGCTGAAATAGCAAGTATCAATAATCCTCTAGTCACTTCCCGCAAATCCTCCCTTCCCTGCCACATCCACAGAAGGATAGCTTGGGGACTAACCAGAGAGCAGCTGAGCTTTACAACATGCAGGAGATGTCCTCAGAAATTTAGTGACGTACCCTCAGGAGTGCGACAGCAGAACACAGAAGCATGAGGATGGCTTTAGAAAGTGTCTGTGAACATCTGCTGCTAAGCTAACCCAGATGCTTGGGCCCCAGTGTCAATTATCCGAGTTTATGCTATAGTCCAGGCATGTCACAGATCCCTTTTGAAAAGGGGGCTTCGGTTCCTAAGTGATGTCAGAGTATTAGTAACTTTATGATCTCAGCCTTCCAGCTTTTGCCCAAATCCAGAAGAATTGCTGTAGATGGATGAACGATGAAACACTATTTGAGGCAGAGAAAGCTACAAATTCATTGTATTGCTTCTACTGTGTAAGTTCTTTTTTTAAATTGCCATAAAATAGGGAAGCTAGGAACACTGATTTCTTATGTAATATCTTATAAATTTCCTGCTTCTGAAAGGATGCGTAGAAAATACTGCCGCTTGCAAACGTATACCATTAGAAAGTTTAACTGGAAATTACATGCTGTTTTATAAATCTCTGGTTGTGTTAACCCCCAGAATTAGGGCAGGTAATAGAATTTTCGCTTCTTGTTTATGAATCTTCCTGTGAGAACTCAAATAGGAGAGATCCCTTCTAATAACACATTTGGCACAGCTCTGAGGAAACAGATACCAGAAAAGCCTCACTAAAAAATTAAAATACTATTTCTTCTCCCCCAAAGCCTTACCACCATGGACAAAAACAGAGAGAAAAGAGGGCAGAATGAAATAGATGTGAAGTTTGCGGGTCCTTCAGAAGGCGCTCTCAAGAAATAAAAGAACACCTTTATATTTTATAACATGGTCCCCAATCACCAAAGAAAAAGCATAAAATTAAGCAATTCCCTATAGACATTCTGTACGATAGCACTGCTTTAATAATTAAAACAGAAGTCATTTTTTAAAAGAACTCAATGTACAACTCCCTCTTTCCTTCTAAATGTATTACCCTGACGGTCTGGGAGAACTTTGCATGAAGCTGTTCGATGGTATAGTAGCAGCTATATATTTTTTTTTTTTTTTTTTTCTTTTACTTCAGCTTCCTTCTGTTCTCTTTCTCTTATCACCCTGGATTTTGCAGGATGATCTGACTGACCATGTTTGAAAGTCACAGTCAAAGTAACATGGCATTTTCCAGAAGCGCACAGACAGGTGGAAGGGAAGGCAAGTGAAAGATCCCAGGATTTCTTTACACAACTGCTCTCTTTTTATAGTTATTTTGGGTCATGTGGAAAACTGGGCACCTTAAACATACAGTTTCTGCACATAAGACTTTACATGCTCAGATCCGATTACAAACAATAGCAACCGTGCATCTGATATGCCATTTTTAAAATGTGTGCTTTCTACATGAGCTGGAGTTGCAAGGCCAGCCAAACATACCAAAACTGCATCACTGTAAGCAGAGAAAGGTGAGCATTTGCACCATTGCAGTCATTTTGGGTCACAGTTTGGGGCCTCTGGTAAATCAAAAACATTTCTCTGGAGGCCTATGAGAAAAATTGTCATTCCGAGTGTCATTGGTTAAGGGGTAGGGTTTGTTTTGGTTTGTTTTTGTTATTGAATCCAGTGAGCATTAATAGATAAATTTGGCAGCGAAAATATTTTCTGTGATTGCTTTGCGAGACATCTTGGGTGGGTGATTGTTTTTCCTGCACAAACATAAGAGCTGTATCCAGTTAAAGTTTCACAAAGCACAGGTTGGTAGAAATACACAAAGAATATGCGTGAATAACCAGTGTTTTTTGATCATCTCTAATTAAGTAATTACAATGTCACCAGAAAACAATACTTACAAGAAAGTGCCAAATGTTGTAATACATACAAAGGAACTAATTTTCTCAGTAAAAATAAACAAATCTTGTTAAGAACATAAACACCTTTTGGTCTTTGAACTCCCATGTCGGGAATGTTATTTCTCAGATGATATTTTAAAACTATGGCATTGCTGTAGAGCAAAACAGTAACTTTGGGATAGATACTCCCTTTTGTTATGATGTGGGTGGGAAAGTAAACTTTCTTAATTCGAGGTGAAGGAGTCACCTCCACAGCTCATTTTCTTTCTTGAAATACTGTCTCTGAGTAACTGGGAAGGCACCAAGTGTCCTCGTATGTTTTCTGTTAGGCTTTCTAAGTTACTGAAGAAGGAGCCTTGGGAGCTGATGTGGAATGTGAAGTGCAGAAATTCATGCAGTTTCCCCATTATTTATATAGTGCAAGAGCCAGGATCACTGAAATAGACTAAATAGATTGCCACTCGAGCTACTTGCTAAGTAGATTGGCACTCAGCCCCAAATGGAAAACTCTGATGAAGAAAAGCAGAATCATGTCTCCTTTTCAATGCTACCTGGAAAAAGTAGATGTTATCCCTTTTCCCTTTTCTTTCTTTGTGCTGATTCAATTTTCCATCTAAAGAGTATGACAGTACAGCTGAATTCCTTGTTATGCCCAGCTACAGTTCTTGGGATTTATTTTTCATGTATTGGAAAACCCGTACCTGGCCATAGGTTTCCAAAATAGCTTTCAGTCTTCCCACCAATATGCAAGTTGTTATACTACCCTTAGCATATTGGAGAAGCCATGGTAATGAATATATAGTTTAGTAGGGATTTTTCTGAAGACTTTTTTTCTTATGTGACCTTTTCTTAAACTCAGTCTCTCCTCTTTTCATCCCTTCTGAAAATTAAACATGATGCAGTGAGAAAGAATTTGATACAAAGTCATTTGATAACATTACCATCCAGGGTACTAGCTATTTTTAAGATCTATTATTTCATATGTTACTGCCTCTATCACTTTCCTGTACCTTGAACTCCACAAGTCGGTCCTGGTTACGTCTGAAAATCACACAGTGGAAATGTGTTCCATCTAGAAATGAGGGAAGGGGAAGCCATAGAGAAAGTCACAGAACAAATCCACTTTGCTGTGTTTTCTAGTAAGGTTTTGCTTGGGTCACGTGAAAAACTAGGCACCTGAATTCATATTATGGAGTAATGAGATTTGAGTGTGTATCTCTGGTGTCCTCGTATGAGTATTTACACCCCCTGTTGCCTGAAGAAGATGGGAGGCATCATGGTACAGTTGGCCCCAGCCCTGCCACGTGATCACTACAACTTTCCAAGAGGGCTGGCAAGCCCCACAGCTCTGTCCTTATTGCCTCCCTTTTAAATAATAGCCTTGCTGTTCAGAAAAGCTGCTCTTGCACAGGGATTTTTTCAAAAAAGAAGAAAACAGCTGCTGAAGACTTTGTATTTTCAACATAATATTGATTATTTTGAATTTAGGAGGATCAGCATGAAAGTCACATGCGATAGTGTATTTCCTTTTGCTTATATGTTGATAGGGTGTGATTTTGTAGTTTGCTTTTCTTTATTAAGAATCAGTGTTTTTTGATACTTGTTTTTAGCATGTAGTTCTTTCTGAAAGAATCCAGACAGACAAGGTGTTGTCTGTGGAGCTCCCAATGCCAGTTACATTGTAAGTCAATGCAGTAGCTTTCAGGTTTTGTTTTTGCGTGCAAAATGGTCTCAGAGGGTTTAGGACTAGTAAGGAAAGTAGTAAGCAGGGAATAAGGGAAGACAAGGGTGGCAACATGTTGTCTCTCTGGAGAATGTGTTAAGAGGCAAGCCAGTTATGCGGGTTTGGCATATTGAAGGTTTATCTCATAGGACAGCAGCTCCCCTTTATAAATCACTGTGATAAGGAAAACACACATCCTGTTCCTGAATCCAAGGAAGAAAAGCCTACATCTGTTTTTCTTCCCTAAGCATCTTTCCAGATACATGTTCTCTGGCTACATAATAACTTGAAATGGACCTCAACTAATCTCCATTTTCAGACATTTAAAACTCTTGGTATTTGAATTTAGAAAACAGTAACCAAAACATAAATAATTCTTACATAGAGGTTAAAAAGGGATGAAAACCAGAAACCTCAGAAAAGAAATATTTTCAAACTCCTACTTGCAGAAGCCAGAGTGGTCATTGTCCACTGCTGCTGAGGTAGGTGGTGCTTTCAGGACCAGGCTCCTTGAGAACCACTGTTACAGACACTTTAGGAGGAGAGAGTAAGAAATGCTGTTCTGGAGGCTGATTATCACAAATCAAGCCCAAATATGAGGCTATTTTACTTCATTTCAGCTATCCTGCTTCTATTGAGTCTGCATTTTTTATTGTGACTGTACTTTTAGGAAGGACAATTAAAACGATGAGCCCACCTGGAACATCAGAAAGACTCTGGAAGCCAACTAAGAGGAAACAGTACCACATATTCGGCACTTTTTGAGGCTCCACGTGCTCCCCTTCTCTAAGACGCCAATATTTTCCCCTCTTGGGTATGACTTCTTCAACCATCTATTTATTAGCCCTTTGGTATGAAGCAAACCCACAGGATTATATGCAGTGTTTTTAAGTCACAGACACCTTGACTTTGGATGCTGGAACCCAGCATAGTCCTAAGGGGTTGATATGATACTGTACTGCCAGGCTATACCACCTAGTTCCTGCTTCAGCTTTAGCTTCCCAAATCATCCTCAGTATAGTATTTTGTGATAATATAAGCCTGAAGACACAAAGGCTTGCTAAGGCCAGATCTTCCTCAGTGAGAAAAGTTCCCAAGTACTTTGACGACTTCTGCACCAAAGTGTCATTGAGGTAAATTGGGTTGCTATTCTTGTGGATTCACAGAGGTATGGCGAGTCTTTTTTTTTTTTCCTGTCTCTTTTCTTTTTTTTTTTTTTTTTTTTAAGAGATCAGGCATTCAGAGGTAAATGCTCTCCTTCTGGTTCTGTGAAGAGCTTTTACATTTCAGTGGTCATACCATTGTAATGAGTGAAACCAGCAGACCATCTGGTCCTCTGTTTGATCTCTGGTAATGGCCAGTACCAGATGCTTCAGAGGACAGGGCAGCAGAATCCACAGCCGAATAACCAGCCAAAAAGAGAAGTTTTTTTTCAGCTCCTGTCAATTAGTGGCTCATTTATGCCTTATAAAATAAGCATTTTTTATTTCTTGTACTTTTCATGTTATCCAATAATATTAATCTTATAATTGTTCAATACTATACTATTTTGTTCTTGGATTTTGGAAATATTGATGGTGGAAATGTATTTCTTATCCTCCTCCTTTTTCAGGAGTTCATTTTGCTTTTACAGTTGGCAATAGAGATGATCATAGGATTTGCCACAACAAAGTTCTACCATCATTAGTACCTCTTAGAGGTATAACTATGCAAACTGATAATAATTTCTAGTTTGCAGGTCTTTGCATTAATAAATAGCAACAAGCACAAAGGGAGTTTATTTCAGGCTGTTACTTCCAACTAATATGTTACAATGCGCTGTTGTTGGCCAGGCAGTGGGATGTTCTCAGTCAGTAATGGTTTGTATATTTTAACTTGCTATTTTTAGGTTTTAATCATATCACTTATCCTTTGTTTTCCCTTTCATGCCAGAATGATGAACCTTTGTGTCTCGTAAGATGAAATTTGATACACTGATTGTCTCAGACCTGAAAGATTGAGTCAGAACTTCAGACTAGTGTCTCTGTATCACACGTGTTATGGAGAGTCAGAGTTGTGCAACTCCACCTTCTAACCAGGCTGTATGGGAATGAGGTTCAATGATCGGAAACAGAAACAATGGTGCACTGGTTTTAGTTGGGTTAGAGCTCACTTTCTCCATAGCAGCTCTTACAGTGCTATGTGTTGGATTTATAACCAAAACTGCTGATAACACACTGATGTTTTAGCTATTGCTGAGCAGCGCTTGCAGAGCGTCAAGGCCTTTTCTCCTTCTCACCCCACCCCCCCAGCAAGTAGTCTGGGGGTGCACAAGAAGTCGGGAGGGGACACAGCCAGGACTGCTGACCCCCAGTGCCCAAAGGGATAGCCCAGACCATATGACATTGTGCTCAGCAATAAAAGCTGGGGGAAAGGAGGAGGAAGGGGGAATGTTTGGAGTTATGGAGTCTGTCGTCTCAGTTAACCATTATGCATGATGAAAATGACTAAACACTTGCCTGCTGATGGGAAGTACTGAATGAATTCCTGATTTTGCTTTGCTTGCACATGTAGCTTTTGCTTTATGTTATTAAATGGTTTTTATCTCAACCCATGAGTTTCTTCCCTTTTGCCCTTCTCATTCCTCTCCTGTATCCCACTGCAGGGGAATGAGCAAGCGGCTGTGTGTGGGGCTTAGCTGCCTACCCTAAATGCCTAAAAACTCAAGTATTCTTCCCAAACAGCTATTGACTTTCTTAGCTTGCTTTTTAAAAATTACTCAGACCCAACTTCCAGAGGTGTTTCGGAGTCTGCTAATTTCTCCGATGTTTTGATCTGCTTTTTCCTGCCTTTGCTGTGCTTTACAATTTTCTCTTCTCATTTTGCTATTCAGAAATAGATCTAACAGTGAAAAGGACATTTTTTTTTGTTTTGTGTGTTTTTTTGGGTTTTTTTGTTTTTTTTTAAAGAAGGTTATCTGAGAAAGAAAGGTTCACAAATCAGATCTGCCATCTAGTCAGAAGAGGACTGCAGAGAATTAATTAATATATGGAAGAAGCATGCAGCAGAACATGATTTCACTTAGAGTGCACAGAACCAGCACATTTATGACAGAATTGCTTTGCAGCTACCTCAGGGAACACAATATAAAAAATAATCTTATGTGCAGAATGAGAAACAGTGGAAAAGACTGCACATTATTGAAAGTTAACTGCAAAGTCCCGAATAGTAATTTTGTCAAGTGTGTAGGAAAGCTAATGAAGTCAAATAGCTGTGAAGACTCACTGCTGCTTCATGGCAGAAACACGATTGATTTGGCTTCGTATAGACCTGCACGTGTCAATAGATCAAAAATTCATGTACGCTCTAGAAAATGATCAGCCTTTTGGACAGACTTAATGTGCAGTATTCTATATTGCTATGGATGCAAATTTTGCAGGTTTGAGAGGCTTGTGGCATACAAGTATAGATACAGATTGGTTCTTAAATAACTAAACATGTAAGTGCTACCTCTGATAGCTGAATAATGAAGTGGAATGTAGGCACAGTTCTTTCAAACCCAGCATAACATGGACATTTCAGTGTATCTGTCATCTGGCAAAACTCTTCCAGATTACACAAAAATGCTAGTGGAATTATTTTTTTTTTTCTCTTTGCTTTAAAGACAAAGTTATCCTTGTTTTCAGCTCAGTTTTGTGAAAATGTATCAACAACTTTTACAAATCACTGCCAGTAGTGGCGCGGAGGGGAGGAAATGAGTAAAAAATAATCTCTTTCCAGTGTGAATATTTACTGTGGCATGAAAAGACAATTGATTCTCACCATGATTAACTGCAAGAAATCCTAACACAGTAAAAAAGCCAATGATAAATTGGCACAGGGAAGGGAATCGAATGAAAGGAGTAGGTTTTCAATATAAGCATAATCTAAAGCATGGCCTCAAGTCACCAGATGGCTCAAGGGATTAGCAATGCTATATAGTCTTTTCACCTTCCTCTGTCCCCTCCCCTTCAAGCAACAGGTTCAAATGTTCACGTAACATAAGCATCCAGACAGACACAGCTTAAAGGGTCTTTATCTGCAACAGGCAGCACAGTAAAAGCCGTCACTATCTAGTAGCATTATCTCTGTGAGAAGAATTCTATGCTGGGGCTGTGTGAATATTTCTTTGTCAATGAAAAGAAAAATATTAATTTGGGTTCAACCAAAATCTTCCCTTTGAAAAGTTACAGCTTATTTTCAGGCCCTTTTAAAAGACATCATTACGTTTATGTTCATTTTGTAAATTTTGAAAAGAAACTCCATTCTGAAATGAAAGCAATATGGTTTGAAAACTGTGACTTAATACAGTCAATATAGATCTACTTCCCAAACTTCATCCTTCACATGTACCATTGTACCCAAACAAATCTCACATTTGTTTACTCCAATTAGGAGGAAAGGGTTAGATGTAAACCATAAAACTGTGAACATGCAAAGGGGATCTGATTCTTATGTTTCAGTGTACAGAATGTTGTGTCAGAGATGGTTTGCTGAAGTTTGCTTCTGGTCCTGTTATTTTCTTAGGGGAACACGTGCACTTACCGTAGAATTACGATCATGGCTGTTAGTAAGTGAAAATCCTTTAGGAAATATTAGTAGGCTACATACTACTTAAGACAACATTTGAAGTCACCATATGAGCAAATGTGGGGTAAAAGGTATTGAGGAGTTACCTTTTCCCCTATATTTGTAGTGCTTGCTTGGGAGAGAAATAAAGGACTTGAATCTTTTTCTTGAGGGCTATTGGCTGTTTCAACAATATGAAAAGCAATAATCAAAACCATTGATTGTATTCTACATTTAAATTAACAATACTAATTATAGTAAAAAAAAAAAAATAGGGGAAAAAAGGTAAGGCAAAAAGCCACCGAAGCCTGTGTAAAAATGTAACTCATAACACCGCCATTTATTCTTGTGTGGCGCTGCTTTAATTCATAAAATATGTGTAGCTTGAATTTTCAGCTCATCACACTCTGCTAACTTTTAACTATAGGCTTAAATTACTCTGTCTTATTCAGTAGAAGTAACATTTTAGCCTCTATGCAAGATAAATGCAGAAGAAGAAAAAAAAGCTAGTTGCATTTAATGACCTGATTTTATGCTACATCTGTGATAAAACTCTACTTTTCTCCTTTTGCTCAGTTACTTGCCTTCTGATGCCTATTTCTCCAGGCAGATGCAGTACAGTGCATGATTTATACTTCAGATGCTAAAATACTTATTTTCTTATATGTTCAGGCAAGCTCATAATGACATATCAAAGTTTCTTTTGTAAACCTTGACCTCTCAGGGTATTATATTGGCCCCACTGAAGTCACTGGCAAAGCTTTTCCAGACTTTAACGAAGGGGAGGTTAGCCTCAAGGATGTCATTGTGGTAAGGCCGTAATGCTCCTAGGGAATCAGTTTAGATTCATATTGACTGTGATTTCGCTCTGTATGGTTTTTTTGTCTGATCTGGTACATGCTGCTGTCCTCTTGAATGACATATCTCAGATAACCGTACTTATTCACCAGCTGTGCTGTGATGTTTGGGTACAACGGCATGTGTGAAGGACAAGTCGGGGATGTAGACCTATATTGACTGTATTAAGTCAGAAACTAACATGGTTCAGTTTACAGCTTGGTGCCATTCATTGCCCTTTTTCCTTTCTTCCAATGATGTAGGTGGTCTGGTTGCAGAACATGGAGCAGACAAACTTTAGTTTGAAATGGGCACAGTCTGGCAAATCTGTACAACACTAGGGCCCTTTTGATAGTCCCTCCTTACTTAATCACAATACACATTCTCTAGAGTCAAGAAGCTTCCTTTCTCTTGTACTATATAGGAACATGAAAAACTAGAAAGGGGATTTCTTTGTCCTTTGCCTGTTTATATTTAGGCCACCCCATTTATATTAAACAAAAACAGAGAAGAAGAGAATGCTCAACTTAACAGTCCTTGCATCTGCAAGGACCTTTCTATAAATTCTTGCTTTGTGTATCAAGAAATCTTTAGATTACATATCTTCATGGAAGAGGAGTTCAATATGACAGCCATCACTGAGCAAGTTCAATACTGAATAGGCAAATTTTTGCTCAGGTCTCTTACTTATAGGGTCTTACCATAACCATTATAACTAATGAACCTAGAAGAACAACATTGGGAAAATAAATAACACAGTGTTAGCTAATCTGCAATACAGTTTCGCACCTGGAAGCAGGGAGGTACAGACTGCATATTCAATAAGGTCTGCACAGCAAATCACCAAGCACTACACAAATTCCCAGTAATTCACCTGAGAATAAGAGTTCATATCTTGGTAATCTTCTCCTGAGTGTCTTTTTCAGGTTTTTCACATTCTGTCTCTCATTTTCTGTCATTTAACACTTCATAAGTAGCAGACTAGCTTGTTTGTTCTTTAACAACTTCTCTTTGTAGTCTCCCTTGGAACTTGCAGGATTTTTTTCTGTATTATATGTACAATGTATTGTGCTACCATCATGTCAGCTACAACATGAATTTCAGCACACTTGCAGACTTAGCAGTTTTACGGTACAGTTGCTGTGATGGCTTTGGCAGACATATGAGCCTGCATTTCTTATTCAGGCAAAAGTTCTGTAAGTTCATTGAATGCAGTTAATCAATGGAGACAAATCATGCTGACACTGAATTCACAAAGTTTGCTTTCTGCTTATGTATTGCTACATAAAACTGTACCACGGACTGGTACGCTGAGAGTTGTCAACTATAGGCTTGGGGGGCTTTTGAGCATCTCCTGCTTTCCCTGGTTATCATGGGCTTCCTCTGACTATGAAGGACACGCACCATTTTACTATCAGCTGAAGTTTTGATTCAAATCAAAATGTGAGGTTGGTCTTCAACCATTTTAAACTCCCTTAAATAAGTTGGTTTCCTGAAGTATCTGCTATACAAAGCGATGCTCACTCTGAAAGTTGCAGAACTGGTATCTAAACAGATTGGAATTTATTGTAGTCAATATTTCGACAGGAGCTATCTAGTGAAGTGCAGAATGTAAATCTATGGACTCTAGGCAGGGTTGTATGTAAGCAAAAATGCTTTTTGGTAAAATATACTTTCTAGTCCTTCTCTGAATGCTGTCAGTTGTTGTTTCAAAAAATATTTGAGCCATAAAATTATTTTTACAGGAAAAACTCCTTAAAAACATATGTAACTGAAAGACTAAGTGCAAAATTCAGTCCCGCAAGTTCAGCATCAATATCACACGCCCTAGACTTATTTTGAAACTGGGTAGTTTGGGACAATTTTACAGTTGTTCTCAGACTACAGTAAAATCCAAGCCAGACTATAGAAATGTGCAAACGTTATAGTTAGTCTGTCTTTCAGCTCTGCTCTCATAAAATAAATTTGTAACTGCGGATTTCCAGCAGAAAAGCTTTCAGACCACTCGCCGTTCAGGCCCACTCGAGATAAAACGGAGGTGGGAGGACCACCCTTTTCAGAGGTGGGTGCAGGCCATGTAAACAGATGTGGCTGGGCTGAATGGGGGAGCCTGAATGGCGGCATTGTTCCTTGCCTTCCCGGCCTCCCTCCCTCCTTCCCAGCAGGGACCCGGCACAAGTCCCGCTCACAGATGAGAGCTTAAACTCTGCCTGTTACAATTTAAGAAACCCCGACCGCGCTGACGTTTTATTAAGTCCATCAAATATCACGAACGCCAGTTTACCTCCCCGGAGCCATTTCAGAGGCATTCCTGAGCAGCGTTTATAACAGGTTTTTTTGTTTTTGTTTTTTTTTTCCAATGTATGGCAGAATTAACTTTAAAAGACACCATGAAAATAGTTTCCAGTGGAACTTTTTCATTTCTCAGCTAATTGTAAGGTGGTTTTTTTTTTTGAAACTAACTCATTTTCAGCTGTCTGTGACTCATGATGAACTTACACATAGTATCTGTAATATATACATACATACACAATGCTGTTCAATAGCTTTACATTAAGCGCATTCCAAGAAGGAAGACTCGGGAAATACTATAAACATATTTTATACACTTATATATGCCAAATCTTCTAACCCGATTGTAGGGACACGATTCAACAGTGGTGCTAGAAGTTCATCTTGAAACTTCCATTGCTTGAAACTTCCAGTGCTGAGTTACTATACACATGTTCATGGATTTATTTCACAGGGGACTGTTATTGTTGAATGCTTGTAAAGGTCGCATATACCAGCATTTGGAAGCTTGCCCGGGTTCCTTTAAATAACCCCAGGGACAGAGAGTTTTGTGATTTCTGAGGCCTTTCTGGGGGACAGCAATAGTAATGCAGTTCTAGTTTAACAGTTTAACTAGCACTTCATTTTACAGAAATAAAGCAGCACCATTTTCCCCATTGAAATTCAGTAACAAAGTTATTCATGAAATACACGCTGTTGCATTCTGCTGCACAAGAGTGGTGGTTTTTCCTCTCCCCTAGCAGTGACAAAAGTTTGTAATAAATGTATTTCAGATGCGTATATTCTTATCATTCTATTAACTTTGTGTATAAAGGTTGTGAATGTATTTTGTAGACATTTCTGTGGACTGAAACGTGCCAAACATTGCCAAGACAGAAAAAGGGGAAGCAAAACAGAAGGGAGAGGAGGGCGAAGGAATGCACACTTTTTAAGTGCCAGTTTGCATTTCTCTTATACTCAAAACTTAAGTGTAGTTCTGTGACAGCTCAACGTGCACACATGATAATAGGTCTAGTTAATTTTCCAATCTCAAAGGCCTTTGCGTGTATCAACAGCAGCTTGAGAAAGTTGAGAAAGCAAAATAAACCCAACAGTGTATTTTAAACAGTATTTCGGTGTCACCCTACAAGCATGCAGTTTGTGGTTCTGCTGCAAATCTGCCGCCACAGGCAATGTACAGGAGTGTGCACAATCCCCTTTTTGGGGGATAGGACTTGCTCATTTACTCTTAGGCACACTATTAAAGCCTGGGGTTTTTTTGTTGGGTTTTTTTTTGTGGTTTTTTTTTTTTTTTGGGTTTTTTTTTCTTTTTTTTTTTTTTTCTTTTAGTAGTATGATTCTTATCTCAAAAACAGTGATAAGGAGTAAATAAGGTAGCCTGATGTAATTTCTTGTTCTGCCACACACTCTGACTTTGTGTCTCGTGTCATTAATAGATCTAATAGGATTTTGGCGTGAAACCAAGGAGGGGGAGGGAGGAGGGGATGAGCTGCAGAGAGAGCTGCTGCCTTTCTCAACTCGAAAGCGATGTCAGGCCTATCAGCCTTCTCTTTAGTCCTCCCTGACAGAGCTGGAGGCATTTCTCTGTACATGAATGTGTCTCATGCATTCATGAGGCTTTTTGACACCACAGCCTCTTTTGTTACGAGCTAGATCACGGCTCTGCCCTTCTCTCAGCTGCCATATGGTGCAGTGGAAAGAGGCTTTCAAAGAGGGAGCGGGACTGAGGGACTGAGGCAGAGAGAAGAAAGAAATCGAACTGCGGCAGATGAAATTGATTTATTTTCAGAGCGAAAGGGGCAAGTGACTGCGGCTGGTGGAGAAAGGGGGGATGCCTTGGAATATAAAACCGTCTCCAGAGCAGGCGAGCAGGCTGTTTGGATGACAGCCGTGCTGTGCTTGTTCTCCAGGCGCAGCTCTTGAAAGTAAGCATACGCATTCTTGTTCTCTTAGCAATGCTATCTCAGAAAGACTTACAGCCCCAATGCCTCAGCACCGGACCTCAGCAACTTCATCGCGGCTCGCGATTGTACATTTTTTGGAGAACAAAATTTCTCTGCCCTACCGTGTGTGCATAACTGTCAAGTGTTAGTCTGACAATGTTAGCTTCCCAAAAATATCTGTCTCCAGCATGACATTTAGAGAAGCGCTGTTTAAAGGAAAACATCAGATGAGAAATTCTTTTCTCTGTTCAACAAGTGCAAATCCACTAAAATCAATTGAGTTTGTTTGGACTTACAGGTCATTACCCTGTTTTACCAATGTGACCTACTCTATTAAAAAGAATATTAAAACCAAGTCAAATTTACTTCTTGATGTTTTTCACGCCTTATACTTCGTGCAGCTTCAGAAGGAAGCCTGTTTCACATCTGCCTGCAGTCAGTTTGACTTCCAGATTTGATGGCAAAATATTTCAACTTGGAAAATGAAAAAGGAAAATTATACATATGGGTCTTAATTAAGAGAGTTTCTTATGGAGATTATTGAAATTTTGTGGCAAATTGAACTTTAATCTTGATGTCAATATGGATCAGAAAAATATGTATAAGGACAAGCTTCTCAACTCCATCTAGGAAAATTCTGATAAAACTGATTGAAACTGCAATTCTTGTTCCCAGAAAAATTATTAAATCTGTGTAACTATTTTCATACCTCTGTGGGACTGAACTGAAGTATGCAGAATGCATAGGAATTGATTCAACATTATTACTTAGAAATTTTGAAATGTTTTGTTTTAAATTCATTTGGTGTCATTTTGCATCTCTTGAACTGCTTCAAGAGACTTATGGAAATTCTGGTTCAAGGGACATGTAAGAGGACTGGAGAGGTGGACTGGAGAGATCAAAGATACAGACCATTTCCACAGGAAGAGGGGACGCATGGACAGAAGAGGCCATGGGAGGGATATGGCACAAATTTGAAAAGTTGTGATTGGCATGGTGGCTAGGGAATCATTATTCACTATTTCTCAGTGATAGGGCTGGAAGACACCCGATACCAATTTAAAATGAAAGTTTTGAAACTAATCGAGGAAGTCCCTTCTTCACACTATACGTAATTAAATTGAAGCTCTCGTTGCTGCAGAAAGTTCTGAAGGCTAAACATATAGATGGATTTAAACAGATTGAAATATTCATTTGAAGATGCATGAAGGTGATATTACAGTGCTTTAGATGCAATCTGTAGTTCAGGAAGTCTTAGAAATGGCACATTTTTGGGAGCAGGGACAATATGTCAGAAGCAGCAATTAATTTCTAATTGTCTTGTATCTTCTTACCTCTTCTACTGACCACTGTAAAAACACAAACGTATACTAAATGAACACTTTATCTGCCCCAGTATAATTATTCTTTTGTTCTTATAAAATATTTACCACTTCCAGTAAGCTGGGCTCTCTCTTTACTCCATTTATCCTGTTGGGTACCATTCATAAATTTACTTCTGTAGTTCACTTTTGAGGTTTAACTGGATGGAAGATATTTAAGCATGTGGAAGACACATCAGACAAAGAAAGCTACCTTGAAGGGGAATACTCCAGTCCACTTCCCATGAGACAGTATGGGAAGCTCAAGCGGCTACTGAAAGAAGTTGAACTGACACAAAACAAAATACTACTTTTCTGAAAAATCAACTGCTTGGCTTGGATTTGACCCAAGATGATTTTTATAACAGGCAAATTAGTTTTGAAACAAAAAATTAAAGACTTTGTTACAGAAAAAAAAACCCCTCTCATATAGAGATTGGATTTTCCATTTCCCAAAATGTGCTGCTTAGGTTAGTTTATTGATCACTGCAAATGGCTTTCTCTAGGAGCACAAAACAGTAACCAGGGTTACTAATCATCTAAAGGTGATTTTCTTCCCCCCACTTCTGAAACAGCATTCCATATGCTTGGCCTGTTTCAACCTGGAGGTCGGTTTTCCCTGACAAGGTTTAGGACCATATGGTAGAACTGACAAAGGAGGAAAGCAGTCGAAGGATGAATAGGAGGCAGAGCCCTTGGAAAACCCAGAAGCAGCAGAGAGGGCACTAGAGCAAAGTCGGATGACTGTGAGGGGCAAGTGCTGTCAGTCCTCACTTGATAAAGAGCTGTTCTTGCCACAGATACATTTCTGTGCCCTTAGCTAATGCTGTCGCTCTGGGAGCTGATGTGACCACCCTGTGGCTTCCGTTTCTCCCAGAAGAGAATCAAGTCCCTTTCACACATACACAGTACATGTTGTATATGGTCTAATTGCAATGTTGTTCCCTGTTTGAGGGATGAACAAAAAAAAAGGCGACTTGCTAAAGTGTTGGTGTTGGTAGGATCTTACTGTGCTAGCGGTGCCTAGTGAAGCACAGTCCCAGCTGTCCACCCCCTCATCCATCCATCCCTCTGTCTTTGAGCATCCTCAGCCTGCAGCAGCACAAGAAAGGAAGGTCCCTTTTAAAGTGTCCCACACTGCACAGCAGAGCTGTTGGGACAGAACATATAGGTCCACTGAAACCCTGTAATACTTGGTGTAGTGAAACAGGATTGTCCTTTCACCCTATTCACTGATCAGAGGAGATGGAGAAATGCCAGTCTGAATTCCTTTGGCTTGGATTCAGCAATGCCTTTCAGTAAGAGTCAGAAAAGCTTGTTTTAAGTTAATGATTGTGCTGCATGCAGTCCTCATGGAGAACATGTGCAAGGGATCATGTTCCCCTTTTATGCATATGTCAGCCCTTGAGAAAAGTAGAATGAGAGGAATAAAACCACTTCATCGAGATTATTTCTGAGAATTTTCCACTGAGTCATCCAAGTTTCATATCTTTCAGAATTTAAATGATCTATATAGTGGTGTTTTGCCTTCTGCAAATAAATACATATGTAAATGAATCAAGGAAAATAGTATTTCTGTGAGCTGGTGGTGGTCACAAAAGGACTATTGTGTTACTTGTTTGTTGTTGCATTCTTTCTTTTTATTTGTCCATGCTAGGAATAATTTATACTGTCAAGTGAAAAGACACTGCAATTACTAATCGCCTTAAAAATGTTGCTGCATTTTGAAAAGAGAAAAGAGAAAAGCAGCGTTTGGGCTAAATTCTGACCCAGCATTATAAATCAGTGTTAGCCACAAGTATATTTATTCAGTATTCTCCTTGTCTAGCTAATTTTACAGTAGGAAGAGAAAGACAAGTTTACACAAAAGAGCAGACAGGTAACATTTTTCTTGGTTTTGCTTATCTTTTATTATTATTATTGTTGTTGCTATTATTATTTACACTTAAGAAAGGAAGAAATGCTCTGCTGGGTCCTCTATCTCAGGACTATTTCTTAGGAGTGCCATAGGGAAGGACACATGAGCCTATGCTCTTCCAGCAGTCCAGTCTCCTCAGCTCCTTGACATCCAGAATTGTGGTACTAGCTGTTCTAGGACTAGGCAGTAATGTGCCCCCTTTTACTCCATTTGATGACCTGTTGACCATGAGTTTGTCTAATCCTTCACCTGGTGATACCAGTAGACAGGAAATTGGAAATATAAATAAACAAACAACTAACATGAAAGAGTGCATTCTTATGTTTAAATCAATGCTTTACAATGTAAAGGAAATTATTTAGTACAGCATACCATTAAAAAAAAATTAAAATGTTTTGTAGAATCACAGAATTTGACCAAGTAGCTCTTGATTGACACACAAGATCTAAACTGACTGTAGCATAATTTTTGATATTCAGATAGACAGGTTTACAATTTATTTTAAAATGTAACAACATAGCTATGAGTTTAATCCGCTCAAGAATGCCAAATATGATAAAATAATCTTAAAGCTAATTGTTCATAAGTTTAACTGAAGAGAGTCAAAGTACTTAGCACCTTGCTATATTCTAAGTAAACTGTTTATGCAGTATCATATGGTCAACACCTTTGACTCACAAGTGAAGTGAAATGTTTTTAACAAGGTCAAACAAATTATTTAACAATCTGATTTTCATAAGGACTCAGTCTCAATATACATCAGAAGCATGAAAACAAATTATAATTCCTTTTGGCAGATGTCTTTGTTTCTGATAATTACTCTCCCAATATTATATTTGGGCTACCTGGTAAAACTTCCTTCATCTTAAAGGCAGAGAAGGAGCTAGATACTCAGTGCTTCAAAGGTAGGTAAAACATGTTAACACAAAAAAACATTTCAGCAGCCCCCCCCACCCCAGTATTTCCAGTATGGCTTGCCTGTGAATCCCTATTTCAAACCTATGGTAATTGTCTTGCATGTGGGTAGTTTTGCCCTGTTTTTCAAAAAGTGTGCTAAAGCATCAAAGATAGCTTTCTTTGGGTACCGCAGCTACAGAGAGTCCCTGAGGCCATGGGATCTGAACTAATGTTTATTACTGCATAAGGATATGACATCCATCTTAATTTTTGTTGAAAACAGAGTTTTGGAAAATTATTTGACAGGACATTAGACAAGAACTGCTCTACTCGGGCATCTCGGTTCATGATTCTGGGTAGCACAGAAGTGCCAAAGTGCATTGGTTTTCAGTTGCTGTTATTCATATATGGTTTTGACAATGAAGGCATTACTATAGCAGAGTCATTCAAGTATCATAATTAGGTGTCTCATCACTTTACAAAAATTATGTCCTATCAATAACTGTACTGACAGTAAGATTTCATATGGGACATCTGTAGAAAGCTATGTGCATTTGATGTTTAAACATAATCTGATACATTTACAGCCTGTCGTAATTATTGTTATGCTTTTTTTTTTCAGGGGAAGTAACTGACAGCGCTCATTGTACCTTGGCTGTCCTGCAGGCTCCAGGTAGGTCCTTGCTATAGTTTGACAGCTGGAACTGTTCTTGCATCTTGCCTAGCATAAGGGGATTTTTGGAGGAAGGTTTCTCATTGACTGTACTCACCGGAAATTGCTACTCAGAAAGGACTACGCAACTACTAGCTTATCAAAGAAAGCTTTGAAAGCTTTGACTAATGGTACTGAACACCTACATTTAGATTCACGTATATGAGAAAGTTGCAAGTTGGTTTTATATTGCATGGAAGATTTTATGGAGCACTTAATGTTGCACCTATTGCCACATGTTCTCCTTTTCCTTTTAGCAGCATTAAATCAGCAAGACTGCAGCAAATAGCTCAGATACTGTCTAACTAAACTAATACAGTGAATTCCTGGGAGAGCAATATGCCAGAACTTGACATTAGCTTATCACATGGTTTTCAGGGAAACTTATACAAAAATTTCCACCAGCAAGATGTAGTCAACTTACAGGTGTAGCAAAAAAATGCTTGAACTAGCACTGTTAAGAAATTATTGCTTGTAAAGGTTGAGTAGAACTCTGCTTTCCAATTAAAACAATTTGTTTAAATATAAGTAATCTGTGTTAGTAATGGAAATAGGTCAATGGAATACAAGCTGAGTGCTTAGAAGAATCTTCGGGATTCTTTCAGCCCACGTAGGAAATAAGTCTTACATAAAAGTTGTTACTCTTAAGTTAGGGCATTACCAGAACTGAGTAATGTAAATCATACTTGGTACTGAGGCAGAAGAAATCAGTAGAAATCATCGTGCTCAAAAATAGTCTAACATTCAGGGAATGAGTCATTCTTGCAAATAATTTTTCCTTTTTTTTTTAAACACTACGTAGAACTGGCATTGAGATGGAACAGTTCTAGGCAATCACTTTCAATCAAACATATTTCATACCATTTGAAGAAAGCAGAACAATATAGGCCCTACATCTCTTCTGCACACACATTCCTGTGAATCAAAGCCTTGACTGATGCTTTTTGTAGAAATTAGCCTTCAACAATCCAAGGAAGTTCAAAAGCTTGATCTCTCATTCGATCTCCTTTTTCATTTTGTTCTTGTGTTTATATGCTATTTCACATCTACTTGAAATTGTAAAGACTATCTTTTTCTATTACTATATTCTTTTTAGATATTCTATGTTCTTTAAGGGTTTAAATTCTAGGATCTAGAAATAGGAACATAAAAGAAGCATGTGGATGCTAAGAATTTCTGTTTTCACTTGTAGCCTCAAAATCTTTTCAAGAAATTTAATAGTGGTGAACCCACAACATATGGATTATGAAAACACATGTCATATATGTACATGTATGTACATAGCCTATTTCTACAGTGGGCAACTTTAGAAGGTTTAAGTGCTATCAGTATCTTAGAAATTGTAGCTGCCATTAAAATGTCAACCAAGTCACAATGGTCAAGATTTTCCCAGACTGTTGTTAGGTTCCAAATCCTGATTAGAAATGGATATGTAGGAGGTTACTTAATTTATAAAAGCTCTGAAGACTTACTGATTTTTACTGATTTCAATATGATACAAGAATTCATAGATATATGTCCAGAGATAATAGCACTCTAGGAAGAGCTCTGTACTTTGTACCCTCTAAAAGAAGAAACTTGGGAGCTGTGCTTCCCAGCCAATCTCCTTCACTGGAAACTTCTGGGTTCTCAGCACCTTTTGCGGAAAAGCAGCCTCTTACTTAAGTTTACTTAAGTTACAAAATTTTGCTATGTGCAAATTCCATAACCATTGTAGCATTGCAGTTAATTAAACAAAGAAAAGGTCTGTGTTCCTTACATCTGGAAGTGTCCAATGCTTTTACCCACAGAATTCTTCAAAGAAACTGGTACTTGTTTTGTCCGTGGCATTGCACATGCTTGGATGTATGGTATCCCAAACTGCATGGTCTGGGAAGGAAAAAAGAAGTCTGGGCTGCTTTTCATGCTTAATGCCTAGTAAAAGTTAATGTATTTTATAATTACTTTGTGTCCAGTTTCATTAGGCATTCTGCTCTCTGCATCATATATCATTGATTTCTCATAAGCTAAAAGCGTACTTCGCTCAGCAGCCAAAGGTTTGCTACTAAGGATTTTTAACTTTCTGCCAGATGGTTTCTGCTAAATTCTGAAAAAAGAACCCTGCTTACAGGTTTAACCTTAAACACAAGTCTTCTCATGTTATCCCCAAGTTAAGCGCAGGTCAGTGGCATACATTTCTGCCATCTTGACAGATGCAGTAGGTTATTCCTTAAACAAACACAAACCTAAGTAGAGGCAATATTTGCACAGATAGCTATCAAATCAAACAAAATAAGCACCCATTTCATTACTGAGCGCGGTGCAATAAGCACATCCAGCCTCTGAACACAAACACGTTCCTTCTGGTATTTCAGCCCTAGAACATATTGAAGGATCCCCGTGGCCAAATAAAGTAAGTTGAAAAACCGTGTGTAATGAGAAGCAGGATATTATCCTGTTCATCACTTTTATGGGGTCACATGCCTTCTAATGTTAAAGCTGGATAATATAGCACTTTAGTCACACGATAAGTACGTAAACACTGATTGCCCCTCTTCCTGTCCCCGTTCCTTCCTCCCTGACCCTCAGAGGAACTGTGGAAAGAGCAAAAGAAAGGGAAAAAAGATGACTTATATTTGCTAGGATTTAGCTTCTGGCAAGACACATTATAAGGAATTCATTTCCTGGCACATAATTTACATGTCCAGTCCTCCCTCCCACCCACTCCGTTTTTTTCTCCCACCCTTCCCCCTTATTCCCTCTCCAAGCTGTCTTTTCACTCCGCAGCGTTTGCCGCAGCTTCCTGCCGTATGTTTGCTTTCTATTTTCATATCCATGGGAAAGGAATTTGCTCTAGCACAAGGCCGCTGTCCTGCCCGTGCCGGCTGCTGCTGCCACCTTTGGCTTAGGCCACAGGTATTCAGACTTCATTAAGCGATGGTGAAGCATTGAGCAAATGACAGTCATTAAATTTTAGCAGAGTCAGCTAGAGAAATCTCCTCTTCTCTTTGAGGTTTTTTTGCTTTCTGCTAGCGAGCTCTAGACAAAATAAAATAATTTTAAATTTTAAATATTTAATCTAAATCCTGTTTTAGGGTTTTATTTTAGGGAAAAGACAGTCATGTCCCTCTTGCTCATTAAAGGGCTCTCTGTTGTGTATCTTTGATGCTGCTTTGGGCAGCTCTGCTACTTTGATCCTCTTAGAAATAGGCTCATTACAACATCCACCTCGCAGAGTAACACTTCAAAGAGCTTTGTGAAGGACAAAGGAAGGAATTTAGAAACAGAGCCAAGTGGCTCTCAAGTATCTTGACTAAATTAACTTTGTATTAAGAGTTACTGGCCCAGTTGCAATTTTGAGAGGAGGAAACAAGGAAGTAACTCTGTGTGCTGCTTTCATGCATTTTAAATCAAATTAATAAACACACTTGAAATATTCTACGACTCTGCCATAATTTCTGCTAAACTAAGCAGACACCACAGTTGTCACATGAAACTTTACAGTTGCTCTGGAGTTGATAAAAAGGCAGATTGATGTTACTACTCGATGTATATTGTTCAGAGTGATAGAACCAGCATTAATCAACCAATGAGATTAACAGAGGAAATAGGCAGTTCTCAAAATCATTATCTCCAGAAATAGCAGTAACTATGTACATTTCCAATACTCTCAAATCTGTCGTAGCTGTAATGATTAGTGTTATTGGTCATTCTCCAATCTAATTTCATTACTTCCAACATGTTTCAGAGAATCATAGAATAGTTTG
>VZTL01019459.1:13527-31985 GCA_013400535.1 Scopus umbretta | reverse complement strand
ATTGTACTACATCATCCATCTTTTCCATTATTTTAGCCGTTCAATCAGATGATTTCATTATTTAGATCATTATTTAGATCACAACAATAATGCATCGAACAATTTTTGCACTCTTGTGGTATTTGCCCAAATACTTGATGCAGTGGAAGGACTCCATTGAGTTAAACAGGCTTTGAATCAGTCCTGCCCTCCCAAATCTAAGAAACAATATACTTTTGACCTATAACATTCTCAAAGGCAACTTGCCTAAATCAAATTAGCACATCAGACTATTGTTAGCACTAATTAACTAGGAAATCAACAGTTAGTTAACTAATTAGCATATCAGTGCTCCCCAGAGACAAGCAATTAATTATTTTAGTTTTAGCAAATATCCCTACCAAGTAGAGTCATGCAAGTATATTATGCCTTACAAACATGTTTCTTATTATTTGAAAATGTGAAGATGCAATAGATTTACAATTTTAGAAGCAGTCTTTTTTGAAAGTCAGAAAACAAAGAGCCTGTTCTGATTATGAAGTTAATTGATTTTTGAGCCCTAAAGTAGTATGTGGTTCCAGTTGCATGCAATTGTTTTCTTTAATCCAGCAGACTTGGTTTAAAATGTATGAATCAATTGCTCAAACTCCATTTTATTCAGAGCATGGGGATTTTTACTTGAGGTAGACTAAAGTTTCAAGTGGTTCAGTAGCTGTTTTTCTTAGCTAAGAGGAGGAACAATGGTACTCTGGCTCTGCTTTTCAGTTTTCACTTTTTTCTCACAACCTGTATTATGGAATATGAAACAGATGGGTTGGTCTTTGGAAGCTATATTGCAACTTACAGTAGTTTTCAATAACATGCTATACTTACTTTCCTACAGTAGTAAATCTTACTTCTTATGTGCACTAAGAAATTATTTTAAAACTGTTATGTTTTCTTGCAAAGACTATACTTACGTTTAGGCAAGCAGATTATTTTCTGTACACAAAATGAGAATGTGTTTTATATGTATCTAGTTCCATAGCTCACAGATCATGTGCTTACACAAGTGGAATAAGGTTCCCTAAGGCAGTAGATACTTCTCTATTCCTGTGAGATAGTATGCTTTATACTGTTAGGCATTATCATTTATATTTTACTAAGAGGTGAAAAGTAAACCAATAGAGGAGGGGCAAAAATCAAAGGATTAACACTGCACAAATGCAAACATGAAAACTCAGTAACCCACAGCTAACTGTGCAAGCTGGTCAAAAGATATTTTACTGTAAGTCTTTTGATTTATTCACCCAGCTAACGGTTGCAGTAGCTGAAGGCTACTTAACTTTTTGGTGCCATCCCTTTGCTGTAGCTCACTGCCCCTGCAGCTACGTGATGAGGTCAGAAGCACGTCCAGCTCTTAGCTGTCTCACCATATACTCTGACTCCTCCGCTCAGCTCTTTCTCCACCTTCAATTTACACCAAGAAGCCAAACTCTGCACTGAAGTGATCGGTGTGCGCACATAAGCTTTCTCCTGCCAACTCTGTTATGTGGTCAGTGGTCTTCAACAAGAGGACTACCAATAGCTAGGATAACTCTTTAACTAACTGGTTTTCGATTTGCCACAGTCTTTTTGCCAAAGACAATGCTCACTGGTTATTCTCTTTTAACACTCTCGCAAGGCTGAAATTTTTCATGACTAGGAAGAAAGAGAACTTGAGTTCGGATTAAGAGAAATAGAAAGCATTTTTAAACTCTATCAATCTTTTTGCTTTTATTTGTGAAGACTGCCAGCTAAAATCCAGGATATTATGTGGCAGAGATGACTATTTTTCTCTCTCACTTAGATACAACTACAGCATATTAGCAAGACTGACTAAAAAACGCTTAAGGCAGCAAGCAGGTATGTGTTTTACATAATTGACTCTAACTTTCAGGAGAAAAAAAAAAAATAAAGTATTCTCTGCAGACAAGAAACTCTACCAGGATTTTCTTCCAAAATTTTGTCTGGCTGCTTGGATAAACCAATTCTAACTAAGACTATGTAGGAGGACTTTAGGTGAGCAGAAATAATTATCTGAATTAAAGTGATTATGGTTCAATATTTAATTTTAATTTAACTTAGTTTTGCAACATGCTGTACAGATTATAAGAGAAATTTTCTGCTGCCTTTGAAAGAAAGCACTTCCAACAGCAGGCAACTTTCCCATGTGTTACTTGTCTAATAAATGACCAGCATCACATTCCAGAGCATTTCTACGTTTTTGAGAGTTCCTTTTCCAGTCCCACCTACTATAACCCTGTTTAACTTATGACATATTGTCCAACTGTAGTATCAGTGAGAGGACTACAAGCTAAAAATTAATCTGATTGCAGTAGAAATACATTAAATGAAATAATTCACAGCAACATGCAGACTGACCTGTCCAGTAATAGGTTAGGTGCAAATAAAAGCTTTCCTGGGTGTTCCATGGAGCGCCAGACTAAGCCAATCATCAGTATCTCTAACCAGGCACATTCCAGTAGATGGACCTGATCATGGAGTGTTAAATCCACAAATCCTGAAAGAATAAATAGGAGACAATAAAAACACTCCAGGTTTGTAAGTGGAACAACATTATTCAGAGAATCAGGTTAAAAAGTGCATTGGAGCTGGATAACCAAAAAGAAAAAGCAATAAAACAGACGTGTCCTCTTTATGTTTTGGGCTGAGTTTTTTCTATTAGTAGGTCCACCATGGCTCCATCCTACAGAACAGTCAGCACTTTTGAGCCCCCTTGCTGTGGCCTGGCTGTACCCTGTCCCAAGAGCAGGGTAAGAGCCAGGTGAGCATCTCCATCCCTACGCCTGTTGCTAGTGACCTGAGAAGCCAGGTGCCTGCTGCAGAAAGGGGCAGTGCCATGCTGACCAGGACATGACGAAGGGAAAATGGAAAAAATGCCTCTTATAAAATGAAATTATAGCTCTAATCAGATAATCCCAGACCACTCTTCCTGGTGGAATGCTGTTTTACAGATTCGTGAACAATTCACCATACTGCAAGTGCCATATCTGTGTGGAAGAGGGCCCAATACAACATTTCAAATAAACTAGGAAGAAAATTCTGACCACTGCACAATCAGAATTTGCTGATGAGCCACTTGCTTATATTTCTATTGGATTATAGCACCTGGAGGAAGGAGGTGACCTCTCTTACTCTGTACTTAAACAACACTAGAAACAATGAATGCAGAATGAAGAGGTTGCTTATAGCAATACTAAAATATGAATATGAAAGAATAATGATGAAGGTAGATATAAAAGCGTAATGACAGTGGTCATTCCTGTGTTCATTTCATGGAACAGACTGTATTATTTGCTGTTTGAAATTCTCACTTTTCATGAATATTACTTTCAATCCAAAGATATAAGCAAAGGGGAGGTTGCATAACACAATTCAGTAGATCCTAGCATAAGTTATTCTTTAAAATTAGCATGAACTTGCTAAAATGAAATGTGTAGAAGTTCCCTTAAAACAGATCTTATTTATCTTTTACTCAGTGTTATGAGTGAAACACATTATTGAACTTTGACTTTTTTTTTTTTTTTGCCATTGTAATTGATTCATATTAGTCTTCAGAATACAAGTTACAGGGTAAACTACCTTACCAGCCTAGTAAGTGGCAGTGATTTTGCTTCTGTGTTGTGTCCTCACTAGAGGTATATACTGAGTCAGTTTCGAGGAGTATGCCTGACATACTCTCGAGTACTATCTTGAGAGAAAGGGGAAAAAAAGGCAGTTTTAAGTTAATGCCTTAAGTTTTAAGGCATTTAAAGTTAAATGCTGTGCTACAAAATATAGTTTTCAAATAACTGGAAGAGAAGGAACAAAATATAGTTCACAAAAACTTAGAAAATATTGTTACGTTCTGCAAAACAGTTGTTGATATAATCATTTTTAATGAAAACATCTGAGAGCTAATCAGCCTATTCATAAAGAATCATTCAAAAAAAAGGAAACAGCTTTGACACATCTGAAATAAAACTCATCTATCAACCATTAGGAGTGAATTTAGGCAGTTGCACAGTACCTCTATTTTTATAGAAGTTGTAACTATTGGGGTGGGGAAGTTGTCTTTTCCTGTATTTTTCCTTTATTACCAAATGCAAAAATGACTTTCAGACTTCACAGACTGATGGAATGGTATTTGCCTGAGTCACCAAACAGCCTAAAACAATAGAGCTGAAACTTAAAAGAGCAACATTCTTAACTACAAAGCATTGATTACAGCACTCAAGAATGAAACTGGCAGAAAGAAACTGCTGTCTATATATGGAGAACAAACAATAAACACCATGTTTCCTATTTAAGTATTGCCGTACTATGAAAACACATAATAATAGAGTGTTTTCATCTATGCTTGAAGAGTACCACAGCAATGCAGGGACACAAGTCCCTGTGTGGTGTCTGAAGTTTGCAATCAGTCCATTACAAGTCACCTATATTGCCATAATTTCATGTGGCTGCACACTATGCTACAGCAGATTGCTTTGATTGTTGCAGAAAACTGAACTTGTTACAACTGTGGCAATTCACTCTCCTGTAAAACTCTGCTCATTCTACAGTATTCTGGATGCCAAAATGCTTTGCTTTGCTCTCCACACTGGAGAGCTTTGGTCTTTATTTTTACTACACCTATTCTCAACCCCCTTTTAAGTCCTATCTTTTTATTAGCTCTATTTTTCCCCATCCCCACATATGAAATTTCAGATTGCACTGAGGCTAAGTAATCTGCACAAAAACTAAAGAGTGAAAATAAAAAGAAAGCTAGTAAATTACCTTACTAGTATTGTAGAGGAGGGATATTTTGTTAGCCTGCTCTGAGAACAGAAATATACTGCCCAACAATATTAACATCTTCTAAAGTACCTGAATGTGAAGGCTTTGCATTAAAAAGTCCTAAAAGGATTGGCCAACAATATTACTGCTGTCTGGAATATTAACTCTGATTTCAGTGAAGCTAAGAAAGTTTCAAAAATACAGGAAGAAAAAGAAAACAGCTTGTGAGACCATAGTTTAAAACATTAAATGATCTGTAAGCCTGACAGCTACTTTGGATTCTATAACAAAACAACTAACACAAACCTTGATTAATGCAGGTTTAAAAGTCTGTAATATAATGATACACATCAACTGTAATTCATAAAGAACTTTATCAAATTAACTTGATGGCTTTTTAGGTGACATTATAAGATTAGTGTATAAAAATAATAGTTTTGATGAAACAGACTTCTATGAGATATTTGATTTCATAAAAACATGCAACTGATTAACTGAATTAATATATTTTAAATGACACATCTCAGTATGTAATGGCGAAAGGGTAGTGAACTGAACTGAACTGAAGTGTTTCTAGAGGAACGCCATAGAGCTTACTTCTACACTAGGCAATTTTTTTAATGATGACACAGAAAAAACAGAAATCATGATTCAGATATTATGATGGCATGTGGGAAATAATGCAAAAAGCAGGTTGATAATGTAAAGAATCTAAATCACTCACTAGCTTCATCATAAAAAATACAAAGGCATAAGTTTAAAACCAAGAACATTAGGCATACATAAAAGATGGAAACAGTAGCAGCTATGAAAAGGACTTGGAAATGATGGAGAAAAATCAGCCCTGTTTGAGCTTCCAGTGGAAAACTACATCTAATAAAGATGATGAACTTTATAAAAAGACAGGGAAACTCTGAGAGAGTAAGGAAGTTAAATTACCTCTGTGTTACCTGAGTCTGGTAACCACTCTTCAAGTGGGATGAGACAGAATGATAGTGAAACATCAAAGTCAATAAAGCATTGAAAAACATGCCCTCTAATGAGGAATAAGAGGAGTTTAGCTACTCTATGCAAAGCTAAATAGGCTAAAGGGGTTAAAGGACTGCAATGGGTAAATATCTAAAGAAAAAGAACAGTGACTTTAGAAGTGACATTAGACTTGGAAACCCAAAATTGTATGACCGTAAAAGCCTAAAAAAGGAAGGCAACAACCACCTACAACACATACGAGCAAATCTCTTTGTAATCTGGGAATTTGGGCAATTGCCCAAAGGGAACGGTTGCCATGAAAGAACACAAGGATGACTGGAAGTAGTATTATGTAAAACATATATCCCTGACAGCAACAGAGAAGTGGTTTACGAACAAGATTGCTTGGTTGCAGTAAGGAACAACATAAAGCTCAGATGGTTTTCATTTATTGCTACTGTAACATACATTGTGAACTCTGCAGTCCTCTGAAAGAATCACCAACATATACATATGTCAAATTCTACTAATCAAATATTTTGAAACTAATAAATTCATCATTTGCCTTAATGACTTTTGACCTAGTAAGTAGTTTTCTATTTTATCAGAAACAAGTTCTCTAGCAATTAACATTCACTGAGAACCAATATCCAGTGTCATTGCAGATTTAATCCTACAACAGTAAGTCCTCTAGTGGGTACTTACTATCATTTGGGGATCATTTAATTATCATCATTTTGCAGCTTCTACGAATATTCTTAAGACACAACTACAAGGTGTCCAGACTTTTCCTCTTCCCACAACAAACGCTAAAACAATCTTCTTTTTTCATCTGATCCAACTGTAAACCTACCTATATGTTATGCCATAGGTCTTAATTACCACAATGGGTACCCGAAATATAAATTTCAGCCAATTTTTGCAAGATGATAAACAACATTGCACCACAAAGTATGACTCTGTCCCCAGGTGATTTGAAGAAAAGTAAAGCAAAAGCAGTACAAAAGTTTTAAAAGCAATAGCAAAGGTCCATCTAGCAAAGTATCCCATTTACAACAGCAATTGATACCAGATGCTTATGACAAAACATACAGCAGGACAAACATATGTTCTACAAAAAGCTTTCTCAGGCTCCAGTGGTATGCGTCTCAGGGACTTCCAGAGCCAAAGCTGGTCTTTTTGTGCTTAATGTCCCTTAACATTTTTTCCTCCAAGTTTGTCCAGATGATTTTTTGAACCCCCTGAGGCATCTAATCCACTTCAGATTTTTTATGTACTCTGGAAATAGTACTCTCCAGTAAGAAGTTTCACACTCTAAGTTAACACTAGGAAAATAATAATCTCCTGTTGTTCTGGGAAAAAAAAAAAAAAACCACAACCTCTCTTACTTTCATTTGATGACTCTAATTGTTTTATTAGAAGATACCATCATTCCTTAGGTCATCATCTCACTGCTAATCTTCTCTTTTCCAAGCATTTTTGGTATATTCAGTCACTCCTCACATGAAAGTTATCCTGTTGACCTTTGAACTCATCTTGTCCTTCTCAGAGCATTTTCCAGTTCAGCTATATTCCTTCAGACACAGTGAAACCAAGACTGCACAGTTTTTCAGTCTGCCCTAGTCTTCATCACCTTAGCCAACTTAATGTCATCCATAATTTTTATCACTGCTATTCATGCCTTTTTTGCCAGATTACTTATGAATATGCTGAATAACGTAGACCTAACTATTGAACTCCAAAGGTTATCTCTTTCCTAAATGTCCTGCCTGCTTGTCTGGAAAAGTCTTTAACCTAATAGCAACAGGAATTTTTATAATATCTCCTATAGCAAAAAATACAGAATGTTATACTATACAAAAAGCTTGTGGGAAATCAGATTCCTACATCCTGTGTCTTAAATTTGCACAGATGAACCACTATCTTTTTCTATCTTAATGCAGTGTTTTGAAAAGTGTCAACAACCACAGAAAAAGTCTGTTATTTACAACTTAATACAGTATCTCAGCTATGCAATGGTCGTGTAATAGGCTGCATTTGGAACAAAACACTAATTAGGCTGGCAAAGACAGCAGGAAAGTAGTGGTGAGTGCTGCAGCCTAATAGCTAGCAACCATTCAATAAAGCAACCAAATTAAGAGAGGTTTATATAGAAAAAAATATCTAAGTAAATGAAACAAACAGAAAAATAATTCCTACAGCAAATTCTGTTCTCAAGAAACAGACAGGGATGGGGAAAACAGCATCTGTTTCTCCTAACCAAAAGCACAGCGGAGGACCAATAGCTCAGTCACCACTGTTTGATCAAGACACGAGATCTATTCTTTCTGTAGTGCCACGAGCTCGGTGCCCAACCTCTCCACTTCAAGCAGAGAGGTGAGACCACATCTGTGCATTTATCTAGCACATAAGATGACATTTTGGTCCGAACTTCCATGGATCACTCAGCCTCTTCAACCCTTAAGGCTGAGCCCTGAAACCTCTTAGTTAAGAGGTGGCTAAAAGCTAAGAAGTGGCTAAAATTTGCATCTTGACTATAGCCTTGCCTGTACACAACAGCAGCAGGGCAAAACAGTCCAAGGACAAGTGAATCAGAGAATCACAAACACCATTTTCCATGAGTGTCAGTATTCACACAGCTATTTCTATAATGCTACTTATTCCTAATTCTTTCCACAGATCTTCAGACTAAAATTATAAGAAACTTTCATTAAGTTCTCCCTACTGAGGGCACTTAAAGTATAACAAGGGCATATTATCTTAATTGTTTACACAAGTCCCGTGCTTTAAATCAAGACCTATTTTGAGGACTGAAAACCAAAAAATGTCTAAAACCCAACATTTTCAGTCCAAATGTTTTGCTAAAATAATTAGTCTCGTTTCAATTTTTTTTTAAAGGGATGTTACTTTTGTTTCTGTAAGTGGGGTCAGAAAAAAATTAACTACAGTTTGCTCAGTTCCAGCGAGGAAAGTCTGAAAGGCAAACACAGAGCAAGTGGCACAATTGTAAGAGCCTCTAAATACTCTGCTCTTTCAGAATTCTGTATTTTCATTGCCTGTTTAATTATAATATAGCAGAATACCAATACAAACTTATACACTGTCTCCTCTAAACCTAAACAGTCTGTCAGAAATGAAATGAGATGAGATCAGAGAGAACAGCATCTGCTCTTAATTACTGTTAATTCCTTTTAAAAATTTTACTTCGTATTTGCCATTTTCAGCCCTAATAGTTCTAAACCTCTTTCTTAAAAATAACAATTATAATTTACAGGCGTAAACATAATATGAGTTAGAGATGTTTGGGGTTTTGAGCAAAAGCCAGAAAGTCAGAAGGATCATGAGGCCCTGCTTTCACAGTCTGTATTCATACGGAAAGTCAAGATCAAGCAAGCTTTTGCCCTTCTCCTCCATGGGAGGTTTCCATCCTCCCTGAGCTTGCCTTAGGACACCTGCCTTACAGTTTGATGGGTGCACCACCCCAGCCAAAATCCCCACCTGACGCTGTCCCTGGACCAAGATGCTGCAAGGATGTCAACTTTGTCACTTTTATTTCAGATGCCATTTTAAGGAGCTGGTCTGTTCTGCTTCCACCTAAAAGCTGCACTGTGACAATTCCAAAATGCATTTCTCAGGTAAATAAGAACAGTTTCAACTGTTTCCAGGAACGTGTAAAGTTATCACAACTTCACTCAATGCTTTCTGCTTGCACAAAAAGTACATACTTTTTCAGGCCTGTCCAGTCCATATCTTTTCAGTGCAAGGAGACTAAAAAGTTCCTGAGGCCATTTCTGGTCCAAATAGCTAATGCCTCATTCAGGACAGGAATCTCCCCTTCCCTCTTCAGATACACACCAGTATAAACTACGACTGAATGTACCCTGCATACATCAGATCTAATAATACTGTTCTATCTCAAATTTCCTATGCCAAAGCAAGCTTGTAAAGAAGTTAACCAAGTGGAATTTTACCTACTCAGTCAAAACTTTGCACCAGGCACAATCTGGATTTAGGGCTGTGGAAACACTTCAGGGCTAGTGACAGGTAATCGTCGCTGGTCAGACATACATTCTCTTCTCCTGAAAAACCCTTGCCACATTTTTATGAAATCCTACTGTTTTGCCCGAGAGAAACATCAGAAGTCCACAGCACAGCACCAGCTTGGCTGCCACTGCTCCTGAGGCTATGGACCACACGGTGGCCCAGTGGGGCTGTGGGAACACCCAGCCTGTGAGCCAGCCCCTAGCTTTGGAGTGCTCCTGTGTTTTGGGGACAGTGAGTTCTCAATGAACAGCAACCCAAGCAAATTATTCTGCAGGATTTGATTTCCTGGGAAAATCTGTCCTGTGCTGGGGGATGGTCAGGCCATGTGTCCAAAGCTCGAGGTTTCTTCCTCACTGTGCTCTCCCTGGCATGGACATGGCTTAGACAGAAGGCAAGATGGGTTGCATTGTAGCTCAGTCCCATGGCTGATAACACAGCACAGACGTACCCAGTGAAGCAAAGTGCTTTCATGTCCTGACTTTCCTTGCACGTGTCACTGTGTCTGCCTTGACTAAAACACGGTTTTTATTTTGGAACTGTTTCAATTTGTTAACCAAAGATTATTCCAGAAAGTGCATTAGCAGTACCAGTTAACACAAATATGTTGAGGCCTTCCACCAGGGAACATAATAAAAGTAATCGGCACTCACATAGCACTTTACATTTTCAAAGGGCAGTAAAGCCATTAAGTATTATTAAATGTATTTTATAGATAGAACACAGAGAGGTTAAATGCCTCATCCAGGAGGAGGCAGGATTAGGATGGAGGTGTGGCAGGCTCTCAGCACACTCTCTAGTCCTTTTAGTCCCAAAAATCTTGGGGGTGGAGAAGCTTCCTTGAACTCCAATGCAAGCTCTGTTTCTTTCAAATCAGTTAAAAAGGTAAAAAACAAAAACAAAACAAAAAAACCCCAAACACCAAACCCAGAAGCAACTGAACTTTTCTCAAAGAGAAAAAGGAAAGAAAGCCTTACCAGGTTAGAGTTGGGGGGAAATTGTTTAGAATGTGAGCAGAAAACCTGGATGCAGGGAACTAAACAAGTATTAATTCTTAATTGCTTTTAAAACACTCACTAGCCTAGGCAAGGTAACCACCTATATAAAAAAATCCTAGGCCTAAGCTTTCTTCCCCCTCTAAAGAAGCAGTTTTGAAATAACAACAAATATTACTAACAATAGTAATTATAATTGTAACAACTACTGTATAAGATTATTGCTAGTGAAGGCTGCTTGCTAATTTGCTAGTGAAAGTTTGTTATACTATTTTTATAAAGCAAGAAGGAAGACATATATATATATTCTGTACAAAACACAAGCATTTCAAATAATGAACAAAAAGCAATGTTCATTTTTACATGACAAATTCCTGCAGCACTACGCAGCCATTACTTAAAGCATGTTAATTATCATTCATCCCTGAACTGTAATCCAGACGTTCGAGACTCAGACTACACTTTGACAACAGGAAGATGCTACTTTATGGTTCTTTTACCACTGAGAGCTGTGCTATTTCTCAGGGAGTTCAGGCTTGCAAATAAAATGCACAGGACATTGTCTGCATACTGAGAATGGGACAACAGCAGCCACTCCCAGTGATTTTAAGTGTAGGAACACACCATCAGCTGCATGTGAAGGCTTTTCTTTTGAAGCATGTCCTCTGAATCTTTTCCTGCACAGGTGAAGAAGGACACTACACAAAATTTATTAGCTGCTGACTAAAACATGCAGTATGAAGTAATACTCTTTTGTTTATTGTCTCTGCAACAGTTAATTACATTATGCTAAATTTATACCAGTTCTCAGGCCAGCTGCAAATAGGTTTGAGGTTTTGTTTTTTTTTAATTTGTCATTTTTGTAAGAGGTCACTACTATGCAAAATGTTTTCCATCAAAAGCAGATCCAGTTAAAATCATTTGTGGGGCTGGGTATGCATTCTTGCCTGACTTTTATGAACTCAGAAGACACACTCGTAAATACAAGCTGTCTTCTCCACCTCATTCTTCCCCCTCCTTCTCCTCCCCACCCCACCAGGGCTGCTACTCTCCCAGTCTGTTCTGCTGGTTTAAGCATTCAACCAACTGATGAAATAACTTGGCAAGAAGGAGGAGTGTGAAAGGTGAGTGACGGGCAGTCATGGAGCACCAACTGCCTCGGGTGGTTTTACATTTTGTGTAAAACTGCCCCGAGACTTGAGGTCATGTCCAGCATGATTTGGATTTTTTTGTATGTTCAGCTGCATCCAAGAGAGCATGAGGTTTTCAGCATTTGTTTGACCTCCTTACTAAAGTACCAGGCTGTGCTCCAATCACAACCCAAATCAAATGTAAATAAGTGATGGTTTTGTGGCTATAGAGAAAAATCATTTGAGGCAAAAGGTCTCTTTAAGCAATCACTCTTTAAGCAATCTCTTTAAGCAATCACAGTTTTTAAGCAAACATATAGTCACTGCAGGGAGAAAAAGGAAGCAGACTGAAGTAGACTCTTTCCCAGCTTTTTAAATAACCCCAGCCTGTGAGGGTTTAAATAACCCTGTGGGGTTTCAAATGGTGGCTTCAAGACACAGTTATCAGGGGAGAATTTTAAAACCAAAGACCAACCTGTGACACTTCCCAGTTGTTTTCCTCTTTCACAGAGTGCACCTATGTGTTTTTACTACATCCTTTTACTAATTTCATAATCGCTTGGGTTGGCAGAGGCACTTTGGGTTGGTCAATACTTTAACTTTATCAGCGAGAGCAGCAAGGCAGGTGGTGTTTTGCGCGGGGCTTTGCAGGCCTGCTCAGAGCTGGCCTGGGCAGCATCGCACACCGAGCGTTCACTACGGCCCCAGGAGGTGGACCTTGCTAGAGGAAGAGGGCTCTGAAACTCCTCAGAGAGGATAAAGGCAATGCAGATGTGTCGCAAGGTCTAATGGCCATACGGGTGGCAGGATAGAGGTGGCAAATGAACAAAACTCAGCTAAAGTGAGCCTGGAGACCTGCTCTACCACAGGCATCTCACTTCTACTTCTCTGCACCTCATTTTTTCCACAAATGTTAGGTTATAAAAATATCTCCATTGTTGCATTTTTTATCTTTTGTTCCATTAATTATAAGGGCTATACGAAAGACCTGAAGGTCATCATAAGACAATCAAGAACATTTTGGAAAAGAGATAAAATTAGCTTTGCAAGGTAACACAAACAATGATCAGCTTCAGCCACTCCTCTAAACTGATATTATTTATTTACTGAAGGAATTAGAAGCTGAAATTAGTGATTATTAACACTATTCTTTCTGAATGTCCCTAAAATCCTGGTTTTATACTTTTGATTATTTCCAATAATTTTTTCTAAGTCTTTAAGAATTAAAGTTTCACCATTTCAATTTGTATCGCCACCCATGCCTGGAAGCTTGAGAAGTATCACTTTTTAATTTAACATCTTTTATGACTACAATGACTTTCATGTGATGAAACTGGGAGGGGTACCCTCTCCCCTTCTTCATTCATGAAATCCAGTGAATAAAGCACTAAGCTTTCTGCTCCACAGTTTATGCCATCCCAGGATCTACTGTACTCGCCACTGAACCAATTAACATTCATTGCAGCAGCATCTGGAAATAGCAAAAAAGAGGATTATTTTGCAACCCAAGAAAAAGAGGGGAAAACTGTCAAGTCTGTAGCGAACTTGAAGATTAAAACTGCTTCAAGACTACAAATAGAAATTGCTCAGAACATAATGTGCTGTACCCAAGAAATGAAGCATAACCTCAGAGTTCATGGTCTGGTCATTCTTTATAGCCATTAGGAAATAAAACTGGCTTGACTAAGGCACCTGCATCCATTTTGTTTCTTCAAATTGTTCACTTTTGGAGAAGTCTTATTTTTGTCTGTTGCATTTCTGTGTGAGTAACAGAAACTATGTATGTATATGTATTGTTTTGTGTTCATTACATTGGCTGGTACCTACACCAAAACAGAAACAGCATATATAAAAGGCTCAAATGTTTATTTTCCCTCCTATTCTTTTCACGCCACATGACTGGTTTTGAATAGAACCCAATCTCTGAAAAATTATCCAAGAAATTGTAACGACACATCAAAGAGAAGAAAGACAGCAAAATTAATTGCAGCAATTTCCTTTAACCACTACAACAACAAGAGCATTTTAGCAGCTGTGTGGGAGTGCCATCATATGACAGAGCAAAGGAATACATTATAGGGAAAGCAAGACACTGGAATGCAGCTGGCCATTTATATTTTTTTTTCTTGTCCAGGGAAACCTGGTAAGTTAGCAAGCAGCATGTTTCTAGAAAACATATCATTCACTTAAGTCCCTTTCCTTGCACACTCTCCTTCAATGGATAAGAAATCCAAGGCACATTTCAGCATCTGCAAAGTCTCAGGCAATCTCAGGAAACTGTTGCATGCTGTATAGGACAAGCTCAGGTATGCAAACAAAACACAGGTGTTGCACTTGGAGAACCACCACCTTGTACTCAAGCTCCTATACTGCCTGCTGAGACATATGCTGAAGCTAGAGCTGGCTGGAAGCACTCTGACAGAGCATTTTACATTGGAAAGTGACAGGTTGATGCACTTAAGCCACTCTGGAGAACATGTCAGTTTTAACAAAATGGAAATAAACAGATAAAACCAGGCTGGTTTCTATCAGGTAACACAGAGTGTCCCTCTCAGCTACTTCATCTTCATTTTCAGCACTCCACCAGGCACCTATTCCTACTCATCATTGTGAAAGGTACCTAAACTTCTAGGAAATTTAGGACCCTTTTTTCCAAAATTGTCTTATTTTCATTTTAAACAGGTGACTAAAATATTTGAAATTTTAATGAAGTCTTTTCTTTCATAATTAATAAAATGTTTCATTTCACCTGAAAAAGTTATTATCTAGAAAAAGGTCCAAAAATATCAGTTTGTATTAAGTGAAAATGATTCTTTTTTATTGTTTGGATCTGTCACAAAACAAAGAAATTAATTATTCACACAACTCTGACACATCTGGAAAAGTTTTGGAACAGTGTACAAGCTCATCCAAAGTAACTAAACCTATAAACCCTATCTGTTATCCTTTGTCAGGACTGGAAAATTGCATGGAATTCCATTACATTAAAAAAAAAAACAACACAGCAATATCTTCTAATAAGTACAATAGCAGAAATTAAAGATTAGAAGATAAATGTGCAACTTAAACTTCAGCAAGTTTCCCCTGGAATTAAAATTTGATATTTTTTTTTAAACTGTTAAAAAAGTGGTATTCATCTTTCTCATTTACAGAGAAAATTTGATTTATTTTGTTTTTCTTTTTTCTTTCACCTGCATATGGAATGTGAGTTTGACAGACTCCTCATGGATTAGAATAAAACCTTTAGCTTGGATCAGGAAATAGAGCCACTTCACACAATGCAGACATAGACAAGGAGACCATTTTATGAGCAGCATCACCTTACTGACCCTCAAGGCACAATTTCAGGCTTCAGGTTGAAGGCTCCTATCCTGAGAGGCAGAAGAACTGTGTTTGGTGTAGGAGTCCTGAGACAGCAAATATCATCTGATTGCTACCTAAATAATGTTGCCAACATTTGATGATATCTAGCAGGTTCTTGGGTTCCTGTTATATAATTCTAGAGCTCATGTATGTTTATAATTTTCTACGAACACACTTACAGTCCTGCCCCTATAAACACCAGGTATTATCAATCTGCTCAGAGACTCGGAAGCCAAAAGGCACAGTGTCAGGCTGGCAGCTGTTAAGATGGGGGAAACCAGCTCATTACCAGTATATGGAACTACCTCTGACATCCAATTATTGAATTATTTCAGAGAAGTTTCTGACAACCTGATAGCCGTTTCCCACCTACTTGAAATCAGCACTTAAAAGTTACTCCACAATATTACTTGTAAATAAAATATCTCCTAGGAAAGCTGGGAACAATTATTCACTGTCAGATGAAGAAGAGCAGATCTTCAAGAATTCATCAGACTACAGTGATGGAGTTTTACCAAAATCTCTCAGAAGCCCTACTACTGTTAAAGAAGGTACAAAAAGCCTCATCTGCAGTTTAAAGAAAAGAGCACTCTGACTGAATTGTCTGCTGAAATAAGACAGTGAGGGAAATGTATTTGTATTGCCTGGTGGTGTCTCATTCAAATGTCAGGATCTTTCTTGAACACTTGGTTAGTAGTGGTCCCTTCAACAAAAAATGCATAGACTGGAGCAAAGGTACAAAAATAAAGAAGAAAGAGAGCTGAGAAACATGATTGATTTCAAATAAATTGCCTATTTTAATATACTACATTATTTCAGACTTTGTTATAATTAATTTTTCCTTAGACATACTTAGCGGTATCAAAGATCGCTTCTCATGACAGCTTTGCATACCACCTGGATAAAGCAGCATTTAAAACTTCTCCAGGATATAAGCCACATTTTTGGGAAAAGAGGCATACCGGCAAGGCATAGAACAGGAGCATAATGAGCATTATAAAAAAAATAGCAGATTTAATTAATACTTACACCTGTAGGTTAAGAATCTTCAAATTAGCATTTTTTTTTGTTTGTTTCACAACAGGGATATTTAGTTTGCTTCACAGCTTTCCCATGAAGCAGATAAATTCCTGAGACAGCAATTGTAGAGATGGATACACAGTGGCACATTATAAGAGAGCTATACAAAACTAACACAGGGAGGCATTGGCAAAGCCAGGAGCAAAATTAGTGTTTCCCAGTGGTAAAGCAACATTCTTCCCAAAAGGCCCAGTGTAAAAGAACATAACCCTACATGTATACTTGGGGAAAAAGATGCGCATTTGGTAACCGTATCAGAGTCAATGATTCTCCATAGCTGTGTTTATATGAATACCAAGTGTGTGTGGGGGGGGAAAGTCACAAGTAGCATTGATAAATATGCTAGGTTTTCATCGGCAGCTTTTCCCTGTCAGCTGAGAATGTGCCTATGTATATTGTTTTTCAAAAGTGTGAGGCATTAACCAATTAATATCAGTGGTTAATTCCACCATTACTGAATAAAATATACTAGAGCTCTCCTTTTCCACAGACCTCACAAAATCCAACCCTGTAGAAGAAGAATAAAAATCAGCTGCTGATTCAAAAAAGTCTGCCACATGCTTCTGTTGCTTCAGGTCACTATTTACTACCTGTATAGGGCAAACTTGGCCCAAAGATGTATTTTCTGCCTTCCTGGAAGACAAAGACAGAAGAACAACTTCGCAAAAATGTGCACTAGAATAGCCAACAAACCACAAGGTAACGTAGCAAAAAGAAAGCACCAGGATTCCTCTGTCTTCCAAATAGCACAGATAAATGAACAGCCAGTCTTTGCCTGCTGGGAAGTAAAGTGTCTTGTACCCCAGGGTTGGAAGCGAACTAAAGCCCCTCTATGAACTAGAATGCATCTTGAATGAGGGGGCAATTACCATGCTTCCTCTTCCCTTTGACTCTCCAACCCCTCCACAGCTCTGGCATAGCATTGCAGAACATATTACAGATCAAACAGAAATAGGCAAAGTAGAAGCTATACAACATCTACTTCAGCAAAAAAGACAAAAGCTATAAATGGTGCCAGTAACCAGAAGATTCTTGCATTTTGTACAGGAGATATGGGAAAAGACCTCTCTGTTGAAGTACAAATAAAGAGAAATTAAATTAGAAAAAGGCTGGAGTTAGAGCTGCATGTTACTACTGACAGTACAGGTACATGAATATTTCTTTCTAGCACCCTCATATGAATACTTGCCTGTTCATTCCCGTTAGACTGTCACCCTCACATTTTAGCTGGTTCAAGTCTTTTGCGGTGAACTGGACTGGGGAACTCACGTAAGTTATAGGCCACCCAAAATAGACACAAAAAAAAAGGTTTATTTTTAACCCAGATCAATCCCACTACTTGCACAGCCTTCCCAACCCAGGGGAAAGCAGAAAGGTAGGAACTGCTTTAGCCAGCATTGCAACTGCAAGTACATGTGAAACTACAATCCCATAAGGTAGCTCCCACAAATGTATGTGAGACTCATAAGAAATACTGCCTTTGTAGAAATCAAAGATTTCTGAAATAGGTCAGACATGCAATACTACTATATTCGTTTATATTAGTACAGCAATATTACAATTTTGGCTTTATTCTGGACGGTTGTTTCTAATACAATGAACATACCCAGTTAGAGACTGATCACTGAGTGGTCACTTAGCTCACTTGCCAGCAGCCCATATAGCCACTTCTCTATTTGCATCCATGTTTTCTGAGGGACAGCAGCTGTTGCAGAAGGTGACTCATCTTTAGGCCATTGATAAGATTTCATATTCTCTGCAAAATTTCTAATTAATCTACTATGCCACATTCCCTATCTTTGTGAATAAAGTAAAATGAGATTTCTTGAATTTTAATTTTCTAAATCACCTCAAACACTCAAGAATGTAATTTAACAGGGAACACAACACATTTTGTCTAGAGTGTAAGGGAGATTTTCAGTGGTACTTTTCCCCTTGTCTATATATTAACCTTGATTCTGGGTCTTATGACTTCCTATTGGATTAACTGAAAAAACTCCAGACCAAAAATCTCAAGCTGCAGAGACAAAAAATCAATGAAATTTCTGCCAACATGCTTTTTTTTTTTTTTTTTTTTTCCTTCCCCCTGGTGTCACCCTGC
>VZTL01019459.1:0-13470 GCA_013400535.1 Scopus umbretta | reverse complement strand
AAATCAATGAAATTTCTGCCCACATGCTTTTTTTTTTTTTTTTTTTCCCTCCCCCTGAGGTCAGCCTGCTCACAAGGAATATCAGATACTCAGGAGAATCACTGGATAGCCCCTGACATCCTGAGCACTGCCCCTCTCAGGTGGGGAAAGGGAGCAGGACACTGAGTCAAAGATCTTGATTCATCCCTCCTGTTTCCAGGACTCCTCTTTTCAAGAGGCTTAAGAACTTCAAGTCTAGACCCAGAGTCTAACTACAGTGATAAATAATTAATCTCCATCTCCCTGCTGAGGACCGTGGTGGACAGCTATGTTTCTTAGAAGGAACAGTACTTTCCATAAGGAAGAAAGAAGGCAATATTTTCTTGTGGCCACTCTTAGCTGAGAACAAACTCCTGGAGGAACAGGAGGAGATTTCTCATTCCCCATTCCACTGTGGGATATTCTTTAACTTGCTTGCACTAGCTTAAATTCACAGCAGTCCGTAACTAACATGCAGACAAAACAACATACGCTTTACACACATAGTTCATTTCCTGGAGAGATAATAAAAGAAAATAAAAGAGCTGTGTAGCAGATGTGTCATATAATACACCATTGCAGTGATACAAATAGGGTAAAAGCCTATCCAGAAGTCGTCTGCAGTAAATCTTTCCTAATTATTTCTATGCATCTTAAAAACTCCTGTATATCTAATGCGAGATTTTAGTCAATGACTCACTTGAACAGAAAACTAATACAGATGATGATATTAAAATAACCTCTAAACTGGAATTACAGCTGATTGTGCTCAGAGATGCAGTACTGGAGAGAAACTAAATGAATTAGGCTGAAGTTATTAAACATCAAGTAAAAAGCGCCAATTTATGTGAATTATGTGAACAGGGAACAATGAATATGTGCACATGCACATACATATCGCATCAGTGCTTTCCAACAATTGCATATTCTTTTTGTAAATTATTTTAAGAAATAAATAAATCAGGAGGGATCATTACTTACTGTTTACTTAGAGTGGAAATTAACGAGCGTTTCTTGGAAAGCTTCAGGGTTCAGCATAGCTGAAGACTCTAAGACAGATATGTTCATCCAAGAGTGTAAATTACTTACCAGCTAAAGAAAAATGGCAGGAAATGTTTTTATAAAAGGATCATTTCTTTTAGAAATAAGCTGTTACAGTTTATGTATTTAATTTCCTTAAGTTTTGGCTAAGAATATAAAAATTATTACTGTGAATGCTCACTTTTGCCTCTTCATTTGCCAAGACCAATAGAATTTAATCTTCAAACATTTATTATCAAATGAATTTGTATGTTGTTGAATGCCCAATAAAGTCCAATATGTAAGTAGTTCTTGTAAAAGGAACGTTAGCTCCTTCTTTCCTGTTGGGTGTTATTTCTCATCTGCCACTGTATGACAAACAGATAAACAAGATTACTTACAGTAAGTCAATTTTGGTTACTGAAGATATTTGTTCTTTGAAACAGCTTGTTGGGAAGCCCCAGATTTCAAAACTTTGGAATTCAAGTATCTCTTACTCTGGAAAGTTCTGAACAGAATTGGCCTTGTAATAGCACTTTCGGTCTTGATTTTAAAACCACTGTGTACATAAGGAAATTTACATATGTGGAGTAGTTTCAGAATCTTAATTAATGTATTTGCATATGTGCATACTTGTAGAAACAGAGATTTACAGGTGAAGTTTGTCTTTAGATTTAAATTCCAGCACATACTCCATTCAGGGATATTTGGATGGAGAGATGTATTGGAGGTTCACCAGTATAAAGAAGGCCATTTTTAAAAAAAAAATCACCTAGAGTAGAACATAATTATTGTGCTGAGCTAATAAACAGATGGCTTTGGAGGCTTGTATTAATTGTTTTTCAAACTATTCACTTCCACAGACAAAGAAAGGAACTAAGACATCTCTGGGAAAACAAATATAGCATTTAAAAAGAAATACTGGGGTTCTAACTGTTATTGATTTATTGGACAAATGTTACAAAGAATGTTGTCAGCAATATTCCTTTTTTTCTAAATATATGAAACACACTTTATCTGAAAAAAAAGAGTGAATTTTCACAGCATGTTACACACATTCACCTCCATCTTAATAGAGAATCATTTACTTAAAAGAAAAGCCAAAGCCATTTTTTGGTCCTGTCCGCAGAGAACAACTACATTTATGCAACATAAGTAAAAGACTGTCACTTTCATTTTATATTTGTTTATAAACTTGTATCTTATTACAGCTTTCCTAACTTGAAGGAGGATAGAAGGTTGGATAACATGCTTGATTCAACAGCTTTTGGCAGTCACCTCTCTACACAAAGTAGAGAATGAGAGGACAATAGAGCACTCTCTATGAATTACTCTAATATTGAATTTTTGTAATATTAGAAAGAATTACTAACATTTATCATTCTTTTGAATGAAATATCACCTTGCATATGAAGTAGAGCTTTTAATTGTGGCCTCAGAATGTTGGTAAAAGGGATACAAGCAGATGTACTCGCATATTGGCATCAACACCTGACTTATTCTTCAGAATCTCTTTCTTCTTCTGGACAAAGAAATAAAATCTGGAAACCTACAGAATTAGCTTTAAGAGTTTGTAAAAAAATCTAGTAAAAACAAACAAAAAATTATTAAGTGTTGTAAGATATGTATTAGAAAACCCTCAAGAATATATTTCTCAGCTCATTCAAAGGTTCTCTAAAGAAAGGTTCAAAGTGGTTCTCTAACTACTTTCCCTTTCCTAAATCCATTTCTCTTGATTGAAAATTTATGCAAATGAATTGACCCAGTTTGAATATATTCTTGTTATCCTCACTGCCGGAAATCTCCTGGGGAAAGAGTGGGGTGTGAAGCTCAAAGACTATGGCTTGGAAGAGGAAATGGGACAGGGATAGTGAGTAGACAACATCCCAAGGCTCTTCCTGTGGTAGGGGGAACAGGCAACAACCAGACCCTTCCACTCCGAAGAGACCCTGAAAAAATTACTGTCCTCCAGCATGAGCCCTGGGAATGAGTAAGAGGCCCAGGAATGAGCTGCTGAAATTACTGGTCACTCATCTGACTGATTCTCAGTATATTCTTCCTCTGGTCCTCTTGCATGTGCTCTCTACTTTTTCTCCCACATGGAGTCTCCTTGATGCTGGTCAGCTTGCCTAGTCCTGATGCGTTTATCTTCCCTTCTATATCCCTAACTCTAGGGACTCCCTGGCGTTTGAAAACCATTGCATCAGGATACTTCTTAAATTTCCAGTATCACAGTTGTTATTCAGTCCCTGATCCTTTTTTCTCGTACTATCATTTTCCTTCAGTCTTCAGCTAGTGAAAGCACTGCCTGTATTTTTGTTCCCATAGATACCTGAGCCAAAGTTTACATTCTTTTCCAAGCACTTTTGCTGAACTGTTCCTTCTCAGCTTTGGCTTTTCCCTGCCTGACACAAGCCATAACTCTGTCAGACATCCCCCTGTCTTTTAGAATCGGTGTCTTCCCTCAGTCTCTCACCAGCAAACCATTGTGTCACATGGTCTCACCCTTTTCTCTCATTTAAACTTTACTACAGGAGGAAATACACCTCACTGTGTTTCAAAAGCACTGAAAGACAAATCTATAGATAATAAAAAGCAAAGCTACTTGCAAGGAGTGGGTTTGTCTCATACAACACCCAGAAGCTGGGGGAGGAGAATGGAAAGGGGGGTTTGTTTGGTTTTACACAATATAGACATGAAAGACTAAAGATGCTTCCTAGACTAAGAAAACACAGGGATGGAAAGATTTTATTTCATATTCAACAATTTTAACTCTGCTGCCCTGCATAATCATGCTATTGCACGATACCTCTCAGCCTGATTCAGATTCAAATGATAAGTGATTACCTTATTCCACTGTAAGGATTGAGTCTTATCTCTTACATTTATGGTAATGAATTGAAATTTCACAGAAATTAAATTCGCAAAAAGCAGACATAAAATAAGATCCAGATGCTTGTCATCATTTCTCTTTTCTTACAGATCTTTTTGCTTCCTCTGTTTTTGCGCTATGAAGTCAAGGGAGCAGTTAGGGTATCAGTTCAACATATTAAACAGATAATCAGCGGGGTGGTTTTTTTTAATAACATTTAATAAATCTCCACAGCAAGCCCATTATTCAAACATGAAGAGACTATAAAGCAGGTATATTGGAAGGTTTATTAAAAATTGTTGTAGGAATTGTAAGCCATTCCTTTTTTTAAGCTAAGTGTAAGTTATTCTCAGGAGGATCACTACACTCAGAAGCTCTGTAAACTGTCCTGCACCTAAAGGGTTATTAACATACACCACTCTTGTATGAGATTTCTTTCCTTCCATTTCAAGCTGACTTTTTTTTTTTTTTTTCCAGGGTTTGGTGTCACTGAAGTGCAGTGTAAAATTGTGGCTATTGTGGGCCTCTTTACACACTGTTCCTAATTTAACAAACAGAGCAGTTTAGAAGGTCAAATGGGAAAACAGTATCTTAAGAAAATAACAACTTCTGTGGCTTTGAAATAAAAAAATCAGTGCCAAAATGTTTATCTCCTCGGTTCATGAAGCCATAAAATAAGTACAGCACCGTGAATCACCTCAAAACTTCAAAGCTCATATGCCCAGTGTACCATTTTAGGGCTATTAAGTTGTACAGCTACTGTACTTGTAGTAAATAGTTATACAAGATTGTAGCAGCAGTGCCAAAGATTTCACCCTTACAATAGAATTTCCTTAAAGCTACACTCTTTACCATGAGCTCACTGTATAAGCTTGGAATGTCTCTTACCATCTCAAGAGCTTCTGCACAAAAAATTTTTGACCGTTATATTGAAAATACCAGCTTCCTTTAGAGAATACAGTACTACAAATATAGATATTAAATTATATACACAGTAAGTAAATAATGAAATACGATAAGTTAATTCCTTTGACATATCAGCTTTTCTGTAGAAAAGCAAAATAATGGTTTTGCTCATTGCGTCAAAGACCATGATGAAAATTCACTAAACTAAAAAAAACTTATTCTGTAAGACTGAAGGTGGTACTATATCCTCAAGATGTTATGTAAACCAAGAAGAAAATAAAAAGGCATATCTTTCAGCAGTATGTGATATAGAAATAAACAGAACATTTACTAATCTACGCCAATACCTTGCTTACATGTGATTTTTAGTAATTTTTCCCAGTTAAATGGTAAATGGCTCAATTTACATGTGTATGTAAAGTCTAGCCCATCACAATCTGTTTGCACCCACCTTATGTTCAGCTGCTTGTTATTCGAGCTGGCTGGGATAATCAGAAGGCACCACTGGTGTCTTACAGAGGCCATCTGGGAGGTCTTAAGCCAAAATCCCCATTAGGCCATATAAAGAACAAGTCCTGTGGGACATCCTGATTTTTTTGTATATGTCATAGGACTCTGTACAAGATTTTTGTTCATGTAATCTGGCAGACCTACTTGTATCAGTGGCCAAGGTTTCAAAGGAAAATTAGAACAAGCTTTTATGCACTTGGCAAATTATGAATTGCATTGTCATGGGAGAACTTTGTTATGACCTCAGTTAACAATCATGTTATACTTAAATATTGAAGAACATTTTTTAAAGTTATGCACAAGAAGCTGCCACAAGTTCTCTTTTCCCCAACAACTTGTTAACACCACCAAGGTTGCAGCGTCAATTTAACAAGTTTCAACTAATGCTGAACAAGTTCCAATAAAGATTTAGACCAGTTCTCACTTTCCCAATCAGAGCATGTCTGCAAAATTACTCACCTCATTTTGGAGATTGTCCTCAGCATGTCTTTATAACAGATCTCTGCCTACATTATACTACATAGTCTATCATAAATTAATTTTCATTACTCCTTTTTGTAGAATAGAGTCAATTCTATCCAGCACATCTTCTAATTAGCTTCTTCCATGCCCATGCATTTACATCATTAGAAAGACTGGATGACCAAAACAATGTCTTTTCTAGTTGCCTTGACACACTCCTTCTTCTTTAAAGCCTACACAGGAAAATAAACTGCAAACATGTCCCTGAAAGTCCTTACACTTATTTGTAAGTTGTATCTTCATTGCATTTCTGCTCTGTTAATATCAATTTCTTCCTTTGTCAACAAATATGCTTTCAGCCCAGCCACTCGTATTGACTTTGCTTCTTGCTTTCCATCAGCTAAGTGCCTGCATTTAGCTAAATGAACTTGGGCAATGCCTCCAAGGCTTGAGAAGTGTGCACAGGAGAGGTTGTTTCTTGCAACTGCTTTTCTCTACTGATAAAAAGCACATTCACTTTTTGGAAAAAGACGTTTTTACCCTTGATTCCAAAGATTCAAACCTTGGTAAATTAGCTGAGAAAATAACTGAGTGGAATCCCACAATGCTGTTGCACAAAATACTTCACCTAACAGAAAAAATTATGCAGTTCCTCTGTTCATACATAAAGTGTATGAAAATCCTCTCTAATTAAGCAGTATTGCATAATTCTTATTAATAATGGAGTATTCAAAGGTGACATACTGTAGAGGTGAAAAAACAACTTACATTGCCAGACACATTTCTCTTAATGTACATTTATTGCCACTACATTCCAGAAGAAGGAAACTTAGGCAAACAGTTCAAGCAAAGGCCCTATCTATGAAAGGTGATCAGTACTTCTAAGATTTAATATCAGCAACTAAGAACACTCAAACTTTCCCAGGGACTAAATGAGAGATCCAAAAAAAAACGATTTAAGCATCTAGCTCCAAAATTCCTACTCTCAGAGGACCCAATTATAGAGATAGATTCTTTTAAATCAACTTTCTAAAATACTTTAATTTCTGCTTTTGGTCATGCATACTATCCTCCAAGCCACAACACCAAGAACCAGCTACATGTCCAGCACACTCAGAATCCCCAAATTGTTCATATTCTCTCTCTCCTGCTTTGGGACTTTCCTTTGGTATGATTGTTTGTACAGTGCCTAACAGACCAAACTATGACTGGGAATAGATTTTTTGGTTCTTTTAACCAAAGTTCACCAGTTTGATATCAAACCTCACCTGTTAGAGTACTTATTAATGCATACACATAGAGTCATTTGGCTGAGTTTCTCCTTAGGAGCTATTTTGGAAATTAACAGGCACATTTATTTAAACGTAAAATACACTGGATATACACAAATAGTTGATAACCTTATACATTTGATTTTCCAATTTCAGAAGCTTGCTTAAGAAATAAAGGATATATTTAGTAACCCACACAGTTTTTTGATCTTCACCAGATGGAATCATCTTGTGACAAGCAGTTTTAGAGAGATTTCTGAACAAAAACCAGATCTGAGTTCCCTAACAGCATTGCTTTGTGTCTAAACATGTTTTCATTAATTACATTAATGACTAAAATCAAATGTCATAGAAGACAAATGTTTCCAGTTGGACAACATAAGGAATTTAGAATGTGGTATATTCATGTTAAATGTAAATTAATGGATTTTAACAGACTTAGACTAATTATATCTCTAAAATCAGTAGAAAAGTCATTTGAATTTAGATGGTTTGATAGCTAATAGCTTTAACACTATGGACATGCTCATTTTTCAAAAGCATTTTGTAAAGGCATGATCCAAAGCACACCTACATTAATAGGAGAACCCGCCCTTGACCTGACCAGACTGTGGATCAGGCCTTAACCACTGCGATTTTGTCAAGAATAAAAATCTCAGGTGATTTCTTATGAGATACGATGAGAAATGAAACAAACGCAGGTTCTCATTGATCATAGTTGGAGCCCACAAAGTGACATGTGAAAAGTGGCAAAAAGGGAACCCGTGAGGACTGGAAAAGACTCAGATTTTATGGGTTATTGATTTACCAGGAAGAGTCTTGCCAAGTTTAAATGAAGGAAAACAGAAAAATGGCATAACCTGGGTGTAATGCTGTTGAGGTAATGCACTATGTGAGTGAGAGCTGGGGTAGTGTTCTCTAACAGGCCTTCATAAAGCAGCTACATAATTTTGATTAAATAAATGGCTACAGTAAAAATTTAAGAGATCAGAATCCCAGTGAATTATAAAGTATAAATTACCGTGTATGCCAGTATTTTTACAAAGCTAAAAGTACAGCATGTGCAATAAGTCTAATGAACATTTAAATGTTATCTTATGCAAAGTACCATTGCAGAATGAAATTTTAAAAGATGATGAACTTTAATGACAAAACTACTCTCTCATTTCATAGATATAAATTAATTAAACCACATGAATGAATATGTAACATATGTTAAAAAAAAAAGTTATATACTTCCCACAATTCTGTAATTCCCTTCCAGAAAAGAGGGTTCATAGCTCAGCAACCATGATGCAAAAAGAAAGGTAAAGATAAAAACATCTAGTTCCAGTGGGAAAAAAAATTCATACAAAAATACCTCTTCCATCTCTGTTTTTCAGATCAAAAACTCATGGAAGATCTGTAATTTATGGTCAAAAAGAAAAACTGGCAATTAAATAAATAATACTAATACTTTTGGGATCAGTAGTGAAGCTGAATTTATGGCTTAGATTATAGACATGAGAGTAACCCTTTTTTCAAAAGGGATCTAAATAATTAACATAAATTGATTAAACCAAATTGATTATATTTGGCTTTTAGTAATTTGTTTTTACCTTTAATTTCACTGTTTTTTATCTGAAAAAGGGATTTGCAATCAAAAAAATTGTCCAACATTCTATAGTGTAGGGAAATACCTTTTCTTGAATAAATCTTTCTTTAATAGTCACTGACTTTGCACTATAGTTTTTATCAAACAATATAACATAAAACTTGTGATTTTTTATGCATTTATACTTAAGTGAACAGTTTGCATGAAATTAGATTATGTACTGTGAAAAATGTTGTCTTTTTTCTGTTGGTTTGTCATGTACAGGCTTTTATGGTCCACTGGGGCTTTTTTCCTTACCTGGAACTCTCTTTGCCCAGTTGATCATGTGCACTAATTCTCTGTCTGCAAGGTTGGTCAACAGGGTCATCATAGAGGCTTCGTTGAATGGTCTATTTGGGTCATATTCAGAATAAACTATGGGTGGCTCAGCTTCCAGCAAGGCACTGACCATCTGTTCTGCTGTCAGAGACAGGGCCGGACTGTTCTTCTTGTTATGTTTAATTACCAGTGGACTTGTCCAAATGGTGGGAGCTCGCAGCTCTGTAGAAGAAGCCTCCCCATTCCTGGAATCCTGCTCCTCTCTTTGACGTTTTTGTTTCATCATTCGCCCACCTCTGCGGTCTTTCCGAATTCCTAGAGATACACAAGAACATAATGAACTCCTTTCCTTGAACATATGTATTACATATACATGACTTCAGTCAATCAGCAGCTGCTGTTGATAGATACAAGTAACATTAACTCTTGGTTTATTTTCTGAAGGTTTCTTCCTATATATTGAATCTTACATCAATAGTTGGAGAGAAAATTATTTTTAAAAGTATAGTCTCAGGAATAGTGCGCTGCTTCCTAAAAGTCAGATTAGTTGGGCTTACACAGGACTCTAAACTAGTGACACTGTGTAGCTGCTTTAGCCCCACAAAAGGAAGTCCGTAATTGGGAATAAATAAATATTTCTTTACAGCACAGACTTCAAAGTATGTTCCAACCTCTAGCAGACAACTATTCCATAAATGATCAATGACAACCTAATGATTTAGGTGGGTAAGATGGATCAGAGAAGTACCTCTCAAAAACTATCCAAGAAAGTTTTGCTCAAGTTCACCGATTATTTTAATGAAACGTCATCCTATTACTGAGCCTGTGATCCTTGTAATTACATAAAAACCATACAAAAAAGTTCCCAGTATAAGATGAGCTTATACAGCAATAAAGAATGACATAGAAGTATATAAACAGAAATAAGAAAAGGAAAGATAATTGCAACCTCAGATTGTAATGTGGGAGACCTGCTGTCAAAAGGCTGTAATAACTGCAACAGAAACCGTCTTTGCCATTACATTTCTGCAACGTGCTTAGCACCATTTGACCCTGAAACTTGGGATATTATCAAGTCAGCCATACCAATTATAACAATATCATAAGGCCTTACAGTGGAACAAAATCTCCCTTTGTGGAACGTTACAAGAAAATTATAATGATAAATCCCACGTGGAGTCCAACCATAAAGGGAAGAGTAAGTCTGGCTTCGAGTGGAGGAGGCACAGGCATTTTGAGGCTGAGTTAAAAACTTAAATCAATCATCACATGGGGCCGAGGGACAAGCAAGTAATAAGGAAAGCACACAAGGAATTAAGCTATGAGGAAGAGACAGCTTATGATGGGGTTTATTCTGGAGCTCTCATGTAATATGGAAAAGCAGCACTAGTCCCAGTTTGAAAATCAAAAGAAGAAATATCTATAGAGAAGGAGGAGGCAAACTAGTCAAGAAAGAGAGAAGAGAGAACAATTTAAAACAAACAAACAAAAAAACCCATCTTCGAGAAATGCTGGCATTTGCAAGTGATCAATACAGGTCTCTCGGATGGATGGGGGAGTGGGAAACATAATTTTTGCTCAGCTTTTTTCAAATCCTTTAGATTCCAGTCTTTATTAACAACATCTTCATCTCGCTTCCAATATGGTTTCCTATAAATGTTGGATCATATCAGCAGGTATTCTTTCCCAATCTCAAAAGAACAGTGAGGATCTTTAGATCCGTTTGCCTCTTTCTTTGAATATGGTGGTATTTTCACTGAATTAGTACTTGAAGATTAAGCACTTTATGTCTTATTCGTTCAAAATCCAGTAGGCCTCCTGATTCTATTCTATTAATCTTTCCAGATGAAGTGAGTTCAATAAATCTTTCATCACTCCTACTATTTAACCTCTCTATGCTTTCCCATTCATTAAACTAGTTGTAAGCCAAAAGTCTCAAGTGCATTGCTGCTTCCAGTTTTCATTCATCAATACCAATTTTTTCTACCAGTAGATTGGTTCTACTTAGGAGAGGAGGGGCATATTCTTGCTGTTAAGAAAAAATGCAGGACTTATTTTGGCAAAATGTCATCTTAGAGTTATTCTCATTGGTAGCTTACTTCATTGCAATATTCAATAGCATGCATGCTCTATCTGTGACAGATACTTTGTTGTATGTTTTATATCAATGTAATGTTTTTGAATTAAAATTGCCCTGTGAAACATGCAGAAATAATCATGTGAACAAACCCACATGGTTCATACACACTAAAGCATTTGTTAACTTTTTCACATCCCAAACTCTACAGCTGCTCATCATGCTTTTAAAGAGTTAAAAGTATCCTTGAGGCCTGTACTGTTCAACATACTCAGAAATAGATGGACTCGGAACTGGCATAATTCAGAAACAAGATCTTGGGGTTAGAATAATACTATAAAAAGATCAGATAAATTAGTTTAGAAAGTAAATGGAATGCTAGAAATTACTAGGAGAGGAACAGAGGACAGAGTATCTCCATAAATCACAGATTTTATTAACTCATGAGGCACACTGCAATGAATACTCTATGCACTTCTGTTCTTCCCATTTTAAAAAGAGATATAAAAGAAATGAAAAAGGGATAAGAGAAAGACAAGTAAGATGATCTGAAGTGTGAAAAAGTTTGGTGCCAGAAACAGCTAAACTGACTAGGTCTGCCTGGCCTGCAAGCCAGATAATAGACTACAAAATCAGGAGTTCCAAGAAGATGAATAAGGTACAAACATTGCTGCTGCTCTTCTAATACAAGGTGGTATCAAATGAAACTACCCCATGCAAGGTTCAAGACAGACAAGAGGAGGTTCTCTTTCATACCATGCAGAAATAAAGCTGAAAGTTTGAATAAATTAGAAGTTGGTGTATGTTAGAAAACTGTAGGCCAAATTTGATGAAGAAAAGAATCCATTAAGGGTTAATAAACACAAATAGGGCACCTTTGGTGTAAGTCTTCATGGCATAGATTACTGGAAGATCAGAACTAATTCTTTTTGTTTGGTTTTCGTTTATTCCAGGCCTGCCTTGTTAAGTAAAGCAAGGGTGTGATGAGAATTTCACATAACAGAGGGAAGGTGGCAAATACAAGCACATTTAGCTGCTTTCAAATCAACTAGTTTCTAAATAAGAACAATAGTTTCATTTTTAATTCATCTGAATTTTAATTCATCTGAAAGCTTCCACTAGCTTTCCTTCACCTCGAAAAAAAGAGGTGCATTGAGCAAAGTTGAACAAAACCAGTCTGGAGGAGGTGCCCCACACAGATTTATTTTTACATTTTTATTTTGGGACTTAACCAACCAACCAACTATAATAAGCCTACGCTAGATTTCATAGAGACCAGATCTGAGAAAAAAGGTCAGTAAGAGTATGCATTCCTTCTGCATGACATCAGTAGCTTTTATGATCACAGACAGAAAGGTCCTTGAATCTGTATAAGCATCATATTCATCAGAGATTTATAGAAATTACTACTAACTCTTCACCTAACCCCTAGATGGACAAGCAACATAGTGATTTTATTATTCATTTTCTTGGACCAAGTAAGAGTGAGTATCTCTCTGAAAACTACAAGTGCCTCCAAATCTCCTTCAGCTTAATCAAATTTTATCTCTGTTAAAGAGATAATAGTGATGCACAGATACTAACCCCCCCCAAAACCCACCTCTATCAAGCTATAATTTCTTGTCAAAAGTGCAATGATCCTGTAAGTTGTTTTTTTTAAATATATGAATATATTAATTTTGATTCCACAGTTCAGCCAATAAAGGAACCTGAATTGCCAAATATTATGAAAAACAATATTCTACCAAAAAAGGAAGCACAATGTATCTTCCAAAACCTCTAAAACAATTTCCACATGAGTTTTAAAGCTACAGGAGCCAAGATTTTCAAAGGCAGTTTTATAAAGCTTCGTGTGTAAATTCAGTCAGCCTTTTAGATATGGAGGCAGGTTTCAAAACTACTGTGTAACTATACACTCCGGTCAGTAGAACATGAACAGCAATAAAATTGCATATGGACTGTGGAGGCAATGTTAACCAAATGAAACACTTCACTACTGTTTTCCAACATATGATTAAAAAAATAAAAAATAAATTCCAGATTATTAAAAAAAAATCCTACACAAGGAATGCATTGAATGAATATTCAATCTCAGCCATCCAACAGCCACCTTCTCAGAACAAAACTCCACCTTTATATCTTCAGTATTATATAAAATATTCAAGAATATTTAGAGGAAGAAGAGGAAAAGAGCAAATAGAATAAAAGTTGCTTTGCTGTCTGTGAACCGTAGAATTGTACTTTTTAAAGATATATGTGTAATCTCAAATTCTATTCTACTTAAGTATATTTCCTGTGAACTTCTTTATATAATATTCTTCAATTTCTCTATTATTAGAAATTTTGTAGGAAAAATTGTCAAGTAAAGAATGCTTATTGTTTGCAATAAGTGATGTTGTGGGTTTAACCCCAATCGGCAACC
>VZTL01019458.1:30592-80482 GCA_013400535.1 Scopus umbretta | reverse complement strand
TCCCCCCCCCCCCCCACCCCAGGTGAAGAAATAGACTCATTTAAGGTGTAAGTAGATCAAGTAGCTAATTAAGGAAATAACCAATAACTTAATCAAGATCATTAGAGGAATCAGCATGTTGCTGCCATTATTTAAATGGTAGCAGAGCAAAAATACGCTCGTGCAACTGGAGCTTTCAAAACCTCCGGGCGGCCCGATCTACGCACGGGGAGGCTCCCATGTCACCCCATTGCTGGTGCCAAAGCCACTGAGGAAAAGATTCAAATCTCCTGGTAATTTCCCACAGACAGAACATTTAATCATCCCCCAGCTGCCACCACACAAATCCCGAGTGAATGATTCGCACGTTGAGAGAAATTTGCCGTAAGAAGCAGCAGCACGGTATTCTACCTCGGGACACAGCCCCTGCCCGTTCTCGCCGGGGCTGGGGGGGTGGCTGAGGGGGAACAGCCCCTTCGCAGAAATAAAGTCAAATACATCTGCATTTTGCTTTTGGCAACTTGTGCTAACTTCGCTCCTTAGCCGGCTGCTCCCAGGACGGACTCTGCGATTTCTCTAACGCCCCCCGCAAGGGGTGTTTGCACACCAGCACCGTGTCTCTCTCTAATTACTCTACCAGTTGCACAGATAAAACATCTGCTGGAAGAGAGAAGGAATCCTAAAGCACACAAATAATTTACACTGCCTAAACAAAGGCAAACAGAGGATGCTGTTAAACACCCCCTCCCAGCAAACAGCCCCAGGACCTCTGCCCAGAGCAGGCGTCCGGCTGGCTGCGCGCCCCTCTGCCTTCTCCTTCTCCGGCAGGAATGATGCCTTGCTTCCAACCAAATACAGCCTCCTGCCTGCTTAATTCCTAAAGTATCCGAAACCGATTGAATTCAGCAAGTTTGATTAAGTACTTAGAAGTCTTTGTTTCACTTAAAAGAAGCCTTTGTTTTGCCTCAAAGAAAATTGGACATTTTCTCCTGAATTCACGGGAACGGAGACAAAAAAAATCCACCATCCCAAAGCTAAAAATAACACTTTATCCTGTATTAAACACAGCTGTCGAAGGTTCAAAATTCGCATTTTGTCATTCCGTGCAAATCCTTGCAACAGCTGAGAAGACACACAGCATGTTTGGAAACCCGGGGCTAAAATAAGCTCCAGCCTCCTGCAGGGTTTTTTCAACAGAGTAAAAAAGCAGGAGTGGCTCAGGGACTGGGGAGAGAAGTCACATTTGCATCAAGGAAAAGTTTAACCGCGTCCGCGGGGTCAGATATGAGCAGGGGATACGGCACATCCCTGCTCCGCGGGGCGGCGGGTCTGTGCCTGGCCCCCGGCAGCCCCGGGGCTCTGCCCGCAGCGAGAACCGGCGCTTGCAAAGGCAGGCAGGAATCAGAGCTGAAAAAGAAAATCATTTCCCAACGCAAATATTTGTATAGCGTTAAAGCGGCTTATACTTTCATAGGCTATAAACCGAGCACGATTACTTACCCGGGCTAAACAGGCGTTCAGTTCACACGCTGGAAAACCCCCATGTAACGCGTAAGGGCAGAGGGAAGGAAGGGACGGAAGGGAAGGATGGTAGGATGGGAAGGATGGGAAGGATGGGCGGTAGCAAGACGACCGCTTTCGGTGCCGGGGACCGTGTCGCATCCTCCGGTGGCGGCGGTGCCCGGGCCAGGAGGCTGCCTGCGCCCCGGCGAGCGGCTGCGGTCATTTGGGGAGGGGAGGCTCCCCAGCTGCCGCCCCAGCTGGCGGAGTGACGCCCACCGCAGTTTTAGCTTATTGGTGAAAATTGTAAGCCCTAATCCAATCCTGTCCCTTTACCCAAATTTAGCTCTCCACGGAGCCAACTTCCCTTCCAGTTTTGACTAGCGGTATGAAAGCAAAGTTACCTTGCCAATATATAAATCACGTAAAGAGAAGCGATAAAAACCCCCCGCGTTCAATTTGCTTCACCTCTTTCTCCCGTGAGAGTTTCTTATCTACCTACGTCGAGGGGGCCACAGCCCTGCGAGGGCACTGAAGAAAGCCAGCGACTCCCAGCGTGTATCACCGGATCGAAAGTCAATAAGGTAAATATCAGGATCCCAATAAAACCAGTATTTATCAGAACGCCCGACCGTACCGCTGACGCATCTGGGTCGGGACTGCATCGCGTAAGGAGAAGGCTTATAGAAACGGTTAGCACACGGTTCCTGAAGTTACACCGAGTTTCACAAAGGTAACTACTGAATCATACAGCGCTGCTGGCAGCAGCCTGGCTGGCCAGCACATACGGTTTTCCTTCTTTTGCAGCCTGGCGCAGACGTTAGCCGTAGAGACACGTCTTCCCCTGCTGCACGCAACTCTGGATGCTTGACCCCAGCTCCGCTTCTGATGCTCGGGCTAAGGTGGGGGCTACCGGCAGCAGCTCAGAAACCACAGAGCTCCACTGCGGGCAGCTTCCTACCGCAGGCAGCGACCTAGAAACCCTGCCTTCATTTGCAAACAATGGATGGCCGGGGATAAAAGCCTCTTGTGCAACTGCACACTTCTGCACTCGGTTACAGATGTGCAACCCTGGAGCAGCTCCAGAACGCGGGCCAGCGTTTGGGCGAGCTTTGAATGCACGCACACAGCTACCTCCGAGCGAGCGGGCCGGAGCGAACGGTATGCGCTCCAGGTGTCCCGGCGGGCAGGCAGCAGGATCCAGATGCGGACAAGCTGCTCTGGCCTTCGCAGAGGCTAGCGATTCAATGAGGTCTATTCATGGAAGAGCAAGCAGGGCTTCCAGGAATGCAGAGGAAGCTTTTCCGAGGGGTTTTTGCATCGTAAGTCTAATAAATCCCTTTGCATTTTAACCTCCCCCCTCCCCGTTGCAAGCTTTAAATATAGAAATAATCAAAACATACATAAAAAAAAAAGAATTTATTTTGAACTTGGCAGTGTTGATCTAAGAACCATCCCGCTCCAGAGCAGGGCTCGAAGAGCCGGGCAGCCCCGTGGTGGGCTGAACCTGGCTCTCTGGGAACAAAAGCAGCTTACAAACCAGGTTCACCACGTGAGAGCCTAATTAGAGACCGAAGCCCACACAGCAAACAGACAGACTACAGAGGAAATTGGAGTCTAATTTACATGGAGAACGATTACTTACTGCAACCAATTAGTGTCAAGCTGACTGACAGACTACCCAAAATACATTCTCCCCACCCTCCCCTGCAAGTCTCAGCTTTCCTTGCTGCTTTATTTTCCCTGGGTTGTGCAGCAGGCGAGCAGCAGCACCTCATCACTAGACATCGGATGGCAAACGGAGACCTTCTGAGCTTCCCCATAAGAAACGCAGGGTTAGAGCCACCCACGTGCCACCCAGCCTGAGCCTCAGCCAAGCTAGAGAGCAACAGCGGAGAGCAGCGTGACGTACTTTCTTTCCTGGTCTTAAAATCCTTAAATGACATCCTGAGGGTCCCATCAAGAAGTTCACCGTTTAGGAGAGGTGTTTCCCCCTTCTTGGGCGTGCATTCTGCCTTGGGGCTTTCACCCTCTGGTTTGCAATCAGGTAGGAGACCTGCAGGTAAGGTCTGTGTCCATCCAGCAATAGCCTTTGTAAAGTGCTCAGGCTGCAGATTTTGGGTCCCTGCACTCTGCAGGGAAATGGGGAATCCCACTGCTGCCTGAGGGAGAGGATGTGGACAGAAAAACTCTTCCTTGGCTGGCACAGCACACGGTCCCACCAGTGCCTGCCCTGGGAAGGACATCACCTTCGCTCAGGGCTCTCCTCTCCAGCCGCCCTGGAAGAGGACAACTTCATCACGTTACCTAGAGTACAAACTGGTTTCTAATTCTTCAGGAAACCTGCCCCTCCTCCATATCGGATTAGCCCCAAAACAGGTAAATAGACTTTATAAACTCCTGAAGTGCACATATGGAACCGACCAAACACCATTTATCTACCTTTTATTGTTAAAGAAGAAATGGCTCATTCTACCATCGTTCTCCCCTTGCCAGCAACATGCTCCTTATTAACAGGACTGTCTAATTGTCGTCCTTTGCTCCAAACCCTGGACTGCACGTGCATTTTGAATGCACAAATGACAACCGCACCTCAATGCAACTTGCTGCGTTGTTCTTTATAAACTTCTAAGGACAGTCTCTCTGAGCAGCCTCTTTGACTGCTCTTCAAAGAGCTCTCATGTATGCATATTCAGGCATGCAGGGCACATTTTGGATACTTAAGACCAGGCAATCAACCCTTCCTTTGAGAAGCATCAATACAAAGCATATTTAAGGACTTTATGGGTCTTCTGTATGGATGAGATAAGCTATTCTTTTAATCTCTGCAGGCTACATGGATATATGGCGTTTTAAAGGAAACTTATCCTAAAAAGAAAACTTGGAGAAATGCTTTGTGAAGTATCTAGTAGCTGTTTGGTAATATCTGAAGACAGCTAGGACCTCAGGTGGTGTAAAGCATCAGCAGGGATCCTTTGATTTCAGTTCACTTCAAGTCAGTGGTGCTAAACCAATTTACACCGTAGGAGCACCATCAAGAGAGGTAACACAGGACCATCTCACCTGGGTCTCCTTCGCGTACAGCCACCACAAAGGCTGCAAATCCCGGTGGCCCTGGCCTCCCTCTGCTCCCCCCTGCCTCCCCAGTTAAATTAAAAGTCTCTGTTAATTACCGAGTGGATGCAATGAAAATGCACGTGTGCTCATGCTCCTCAGAATTAGGCTGTTAATCTGGTGTTTATACTCCTGGACTTTATCTCCTCCACAGCCCCCTTCTCCCCCGGGAACTGACTCGCTGCCACTTTATCTGCAGCTCTAAGGACAACACACACTCTTTCATTTTTGAATTCCCCTCCAGTGCTGCGCCCTGAACCAGCTCTTCAGAGAGGGGGCCTCCGCCGGCTGTAATTCCCATTAATTCCTCTTATGATTGACAGGTCAGCTCACGCCACCCCGATGACAGTGGGCTTCGGAAGTGCAACTCTATCAAAATTATCTATGCATAAAAAACGATGCAAATGCCTCACTCAGACTTTTATCAGCTGCGCGCTCGCTGCTCGCTTTTGTGCCGCTAACGACTTTATAGAGAGCGGGGAAGGCTTCAGCCTCATCGCTCTGCGCCGCGGTGCCTCCAGGCAGACAAACCTCTCCTCTGCGGTGGGCGAGATGCTGATTATAAAGCCGTGGAGGCAATCACTCCTGGAGGGGGGTAGGAGCAGGCGGGAGCACGGGGAAATTAGAGAAACCTTCTTTTGAGTGCATCCCATTAGCGCTGGTGGCAATTACGCGTGCTGATCAAGTAGATGGGCTTCCCAGAGCCCCCTCTGAAATTATTGGATGGGGAGGGAAGGTGAGAAAAAAGGAGAAGAACAGAGAAAAAGCAAAATAGCCCTCAACAACGGCGGCAGACGTCACCCCGGCTGCCTGGGAGCAGGGCACAGAGGACCAACCTCCTCCCCACAGGCATCCCTGTGCTGGTGGTCACTCAGGGGAGACCCACAGAGATAAAAGGCAGTAAGACCAGTTGTAAAATACTTGTAAAAATGCTAATGGTCTCGGGTCCTTTGAAGCCATCTTGAGCGCTGCTAAATCACTACTTTTATTTGCTTTCTGGTGGGATTTGCTTCGGTTTGAGCTCACCATGTTTACACTGATAGGCTGCACATCCTGGTGCACAGGTCAAAGCCGGCGTGGACCCGCAAGCCGACCCACGCCGCAGCGATCACTGCCAAGCTCTGCAGACCATCCTTTCTCTCCTCTTTCCAGTCTCTTCACTGGTTCCATGGGAAGAAAAGAAGAAACCAACCTAACAACATCTTCCTTTCCATATGCACTAACAGGAGCTATTGCAATAATAAAAACCAGAAGGAAAGGCAAGAACTTTAGTTGCAAGCACCGTGCAGCCTTGCAGTCCTGACCCCGAAACTCCTGACAAGGTGACACGTTATTAAGAAATATCCATATTAATCCCAACTGTAAAGCGCTATATTCAGCCAATTAAACCACCTGAGCAGCTGAGTGCTCCTGGAGACCTTTGTACGCTCCTTTATTTTTTTTTTTTTGTTTTAAATGCCCTCTTAGGGAAAGGAATGGCTTCTGCAGAGGTGAACCGCCCAACTCCTTCCAGCCTCGCCGTGTGTGTGTATAAAATGTTCTTGGCTGCTTTCAAACACTGCACATTAATCTGCGCAATGGAGCCTGTCTCCTTCAGCATTTGGATGATTTCTCTCCAAGGCGGGTAAGACAGAGCTGTTCCACTTGGCATCACATCCCCTCCCTGCCCCCTTCCAAAATCTTTTTTTTTTTTTTTTTTGGTATTGCCAGAATAGCCTGGAGAAGAATATACTGCTGTAGGAGCCCATGGACATATGAGACAGCCAGGATGCTCAGAAACAGAACTGCAAGATTACGGTTTTAATGCACCAAATGATGAAAAATATCACCACCCCCTTCCTGCAGCTTAGGACTCATCACTTACTTCTCCCTCAGCCATGTCTTTGCATGTGCCTGAACCCGGAGTGACAGAAACTGTTTCTTGAATTAAGGGCTGCTGGGAACAAAACCCCAGAGAGGTCTATGGGTGGCAATTACTGGAATTTGCTCCCAAGCAACGTGAGCCCTACTGTCCCACCTCAACGAGCCCCATACGCCAATAAATCTGAGCATCCCCACCATGCAAAGGGCTGTCCGATACAAAGCCAGGCATTTTTATTAACACCATGCTCAGCTTGGATTTTCATGCCCGTCTACTCAAAATTTACACAAGTGAGGATCCCCGTTGCTCAGGCTACTGCCAGCCAGGCACCTCGCTGGCTGCTTTGCACGTGTGACCACTGCAGTGGCTGAAGCACGCTCTAAACTACCCACATGCCACCAAGGCCCAGACTGGTGAATCATGATGTTTCTTCAAGTCTTCATTAAACATTAAAATGTTCCACAGTTGCAGTCAACAGCCTTGCCCACAGCAGAAACTCCAGCTGCAGCTTTATCCGCTGGGAAGTGTAACCTTGGCTGTGCTCTGTGCAGAGGGGAGATGCTCGTCGCTGGACCACGTGATTCCCTGCCATGAGTTATGGTGGACATTTCCCTTCTTCACCCCGCTCCCATCACCTCGGGCACTGTGCTCCGCAGAACACCCAGAGTCTGAGCGACGGAGCAGGGGCAGAGCAGAGAGGGACCGCAGACCTCCTCCACGCCTGGTACCAGCAACTGCTTAAGCCCACCCAGGTTCCCCACGAAAGGGCTGAGCAGCTCCCGCCTCCACCATGGATGGGGATTTTCAGGAGGGCGAACAGCTGGAAATGATAAAAGCTGCCTAACATGTGCGAGCACCCTAAACCCAGCCACTTGCTGGAAACCCAGTGGTCTCAGGCTCCTGCAGCACATCTCGTGTTTTGGATGCTGCAATGGGAATGCTGTGTGCCTTCCCTTATTTCCAAGGATCCGCAAATCCCCATCTCCTGGCACTTCTACAATGATTAAACACACAGCTCTCAACTCTGCAACCCCATAAAAATCCATATGGGGACTGCCACTGCAAACCACCCGATACCTGCCAGCAGCTGTAATATTGGTGCCATCAGATCTGCAGAATAAACGAGCCCATTTTACCAGAGCTGTTTTTTTCTACAACTAAAATGGAAACAAAAATTGGCTTGCGAAGATGAACGATGCCTGTGATAGTTTTTTGCTGCACTTGATTAAATACAGCACACAACAAACCCATTTTTTCTTCCTTGAACGATAAACTCGATAGTCTAAAATTAAGCCCAGCAGGGTAAGTAAGATCCTGTATAGATTTCAAAAGATGCCGTGATTTTTTTTAGAAAGCCTGACTGCACTGTATACACACTTTGCAAAATCACTCAAGTACCTCTGGCACCAAATATAAACACAGGGAAAGCTAAAAATCATGTAGTGTTTTTATCTTGATACAGCTTATACCACAGAGCACAGTCGTGGTTTGCCATTTCATGATAAACCAACCCTCTGCTTTTGATCATTTTAGTGTGTAACTGTGGATGTGAATGTACGATAGTATCACAAAAAAAAAATCGGGAAGAAAAAGCCTAATCAAAGAAGTACACCAACCTGAACCACACGCCCCCCAACCAACGGGTAGTTGTAGATACGAGAATCACCATTTCTCTTCAAGACAACTGATCCTTTTCATGAAAATATAAGAAGCCCTAGAGAAAGTCTGGCTGATCATTATTAAATGGACAGGCCTCATGCATTTTTTTTTTCCAGGAAAATGACTGAAGCTTGGCTTTAGCATAATCCTGAAGATTATTTACATCTTCTGCAGTTTTTTCCACTGCTGCTGAATACAGGGCTCCTTAGAAAACCATTGCCAGAGAAACATAAATCCTCCCCTGCCCTCCTTCCTCTCTCTTTTACCTGTTTTTATACAGGCAATGGGAGGAGGAGCAGCTTTTGCTCTCTGGAGGAAAGGGCTCCAAAACACTGCAGGTTCCTTGAGTACTGGGATGCTTTGGGGAGGGAATCTTACAGGGATGTTTCAAGACAAGCACTTTGCTTTCTGCTTCAGCATCCTTACTGTTTCCAGTCACACAAACTCCCTTCCTCTCCTGCTTTTGGGCTGCGCACAGGGAATGAAAACAATTAAATACTCTTAAGCAGGCAGGGCTGCAATTGGCATGGTAATGAGGTCATTATGCTCCTTAACGGGCTTTCTAAAAATAAAATTATGTCCAGGTATAGAGATCTCCTGGCTGCACCGTGCCCAGGGGATTGTCATAATGCAAATTCTCTAACAGCCTGGTTTAGTTTTGTTTTAAAGCGAAACTGGTCCCTTTGGGACAACAACAAGGGCTTGGCTGATGTGCAGGGTCCCAAATTTCAGCTCCCGTCAGGTCAAGGGGAAGTCAAGAGACCTGGAACTCTGCACGGCTAGACCCTGTGTTAGAGCCAAGGGTCACCTCTCAACACGGCAGGGCACAGCCAGGCTCAGGGACCTCTGCTCCACAACCAGGTGCCATCAGAGGTCAGGACCAACGTCTGGTCCTACTCATGTGACGTGCTCCCTGTCACCATCGTGGGGACAGACGCTGCCAAGGTCTAGGCTGGGAGGAATCCCATCTGGCGAGCAGCGTTGGTTTGAATTACACAGCAGCCTGTGCCGCAGAAGGCTCATTTGCAGTAATTAGAAGCATCATGTGGGCACACGGGAGGACTTCAAAGGATGCCGGTAGCCTTGACGGCACAAGTCTCTTTTTTAGTGCTCAAGAGGCAAAAACTCCCCCATGCCCTTGCGCATCTCTTAATAAACCAAAATTACATGGAATTCTTTTGGAGGGGAACCAGGCAGGTCACTGCAAAACCTACTCTGGGGAAAGTTAAAGGTTATATTTTTTACATATCTTTTTTAACATGTGCATTTCACATATGCACACACGTTCCCCTCCCAGACGCACAGCCATATGCGCTGCTTTGCTTCCGCTGGTCTCCCAAACTGAACACAAACAAGGGTTCATGTATATTGAAATCTGTAGGAAGCTTAACATTTACTTGGCTTTTGTGTAAACACTTACGTGAATTACACAAGTTTCAGCCAAGAGGCTCGGCACCCCGCCGTGCCGAGCCATATAATTCATTACAATTAAAAGCAGAGAGCGAGGCAATCAGGCTCGCCCGACACTGTGCCGGTATGGATTTGCTCTTCCAAATGGTTTCTAATTTGTCTTCGCAGCAGCTCAGCCTCTCTGGGAGAAACCTCGCCAGCATCTGCCCTGTGCTGCATGGGGATGCTGCTCCTGCACCTCCAGGGCAGCCCGTGCCCGCGGGCTTTGCCGGCTGACTTGCACCCACACGGCTGAGAAACCCACGGTGAGAAATCAGCGTTGCCCAGCCACAGCCAAGCCACGGGCAGCGGAGGGGACGGGTGGACCCGGGACACAGAGGTGTCCCAGCCACAGCCTCACCACGCCAAACCCTGCGTCCTTCCATAACGCCCCCAAGCCAGGACGTTTTGGGCCGTATGTTTGCTTGCACCATCAGGGTGAGCCCAGCGCTCAAAGCAACAACGCCTCGCAGGCAGGTGAGTGCTGCCCTGGGTGCAAGTTTTATACATCCAGAGCATCACATCCTGACAAAAGCACTTTAATAATAATAAACAATATGAGAACCCTCCCCCCCCAAGTATGTGCATCACCCCAAACTGCAAGGCAGCATCTACTCACCAAGCCTCTGCCTTTCTTACTCAGTATTCATAATATGCTAAGCTATTAAACTATCCTACGGAAAGTGCTGCGGCTTACAGTGCTGCAGACAAGTGGTGTTATCATCTGGTATTTCTTCTTTTGTTATTACAGTGAATCTTCCTACATCTCTGAAAATAATCCAATTATTGCTTACCACTGGTAAGGTCACTGTTGCTTTGAACAGAGATTTGGGTAATACTCTGATTACTCTTAAGCAAATATTGCTGGGACTTGGGCAGAAATTTCAGAGAGACTGCAAATCCATTTTACTGGAAACCACAGATGGAAAAATATTCACACTCAAGAGGATATAAACAAAAAAAAAGGTATCGTTTCTCTGCCTTATTAGAAAAATATTGGTTTATCTGAAATCAACAGCATATATATATATTCAGCTATTAAAACAATATATAATTTCTCATATCATATAACCTTCAAAATATGGCAATCATCAAGTCTTTATTAAATGTTCCCATACAGGCTCCAAAAGGTATTGAACTACTTAAGCGCAATATATGGAAAACAGCAGAAGGTTTGTATCACTTCTGGGAATAATAGAGCTCCCAGAGAAAAGCAGATATCAAAGATCAATCTGTAATAAGGAAAAGGAAGTTAACATCCCTTACAGCGGCCTCAGAGATAATTTTTCTGCATTGAGCCAACGAGATAACAGCAAAATCACACAAAATACAGATGATGCCAAGAAAAGATGTCTATTATATTTCTTTTGGTGCAATTAATCACGGGTTCTTTACTGTCAGACCATCTTTAGGTAATGGCAAAAAAGGGAAAAAATACCCAACCCTTTTTTTTTTCCCCCTTAAGAAGGAATTAATCATATTGTCACTGAAAGATGGTTTTTCTGACATCACTTTTCTTGTACTGGCCAACTGATATTAAAAACAAAACACTGCTAGGGCTTGCTGTCCTTCTGCTGAAGGAGCGGAAGGATGCTCAGAATTAACCCCTGAGTGTCCTGCCAGGTGGAAACGGGGCGTCTCAGCGATACCACCAGAAAACCCAAAGGGCTGTCACTAGACCCGCGGGAAGGACGGGAAACTCCAACAACTCTCCAACAACTCCGGGGGTGGCCAAGGCCGCCTGACCCATGGACGGCTGCTTCTCCTCCTCCTCCTCCTCCTCTCATCCCTGCAACCGCATCGCTTGCTGGAGAGTCTCCTCCCAACACCCCCACCGTGCCCCTTTACCCCATGGCTGGGATCTCTACCAGGGTCCTGGCTGAACCCCCGCTCAGCCTCGGCGGGTTTGGCACAGCGACACCCCTATGCCCTTTTCACCGCTGCGTCTTTTTTCCCGCCCCTTCTCCTTCAGGCTCATGAGGTTTCCCACGCCACGGGAGGATAACGCCAGGGCGGGATGTCAGAGCCGCCAGCGTGGTGGTGCCACCCGAGTCAGCCCGGCCGGGGAGCTGAGGCAGGCGGTGACACGCCACCGGGGAGAGGGAAGGGCGAGCGGGCACAGCGCTGCGCCCCCCGCTCTCCGAGGAAACCTGCTCCTCCTGCCTCAGACACGCCGACATCCCGAGGGGATAGAGAAGAGTGGGAATAGCATCAGGAAAACCTCGGTAAAGTGAGACCCCGCTATCACGCAGCAAAGGCGAAACGTGAGCGTGCCCCAGCCCTCCCGATGACTTTATTCTCTCCAAGTGAGCTGCCTGCCAAGCCGGCGCAGCCCAGCGCAGGGCATGCCGCGGGACTGGGGCGATGCCCAGCAGCACTCACCCGGCAGCGCCATCGCAAAACCTAACCCTGCCTCTGCCCGGCCTGTCTTTGCCTCCTGCCTTCCCACTGCGGGCCAAGAAAGGGACCACGGTGCCTTGAAGAGGAGGGCTCCGCTGCCAGGGCAGCCCCTGTCCAGGAAGGATGCCCAGGGGACGAGGATGCCCAGGGGAGGAACAAGAGCCCTTTCCAGGCTCGTTACCCTCGGACGGCTAATGAGGCGGCGCAGGGTGCCCACACACCTTCCAGCATTGGCCTCGCACCTCTCTCACCCCAGCCAGGAGGCAGCAAGCGGCCACACAGGGCTTCAGGTGTGTTTGGCAGCGGGACGTGATGCTCTCACCCGTACATTTAAGACGTTTTCTATTTTGAACCCCAGTGCCTTTCTCCTGTTTGCTTCTTAATGCTTTACTCATTAATGCCCGCAACCCGCTCTGCAGCACGGACACCTGCATGCTTTTAATTGCTCCTGGATTGCCTTGATTAGACGGCTTTCAGGGACCTTTGACTCTTCTCTCGAGAGGTATCCAAGAGATGGGCTGTAAGCTAACGGTGCCTATCCAGACTGCTGGGCTTTATTTCTTCTTGCCTACACACAACAGCCAGGGCTTGGGCTCTGCTTAGACCTTCCCTGGGCATCTCGGGTGCTGCAAAATCGGAGTGCAAAGGGTACAAAACACCGCCTAACAGCAACTGCACTTCCACTGGGCTAAAGACTTGTGCCCTGTGAGCTTATTCCTACAAAAACATAAGTAGGTTGCCAACTAATCTGCTCTTTCCAAAGTAATAACTATATTTGCATTTTTTTTGCAGCATGGGACCTGTTTTTTTCTTTTTTCGAGAAAAAGCAGCAGCCTGAAAAACTGAATATTTAACAAATAAACTGTATTTCTGTCTTGGAAGAACATTGGCTATTTTAAGCACATTAGATTGTTAGGTTAAATATCAGAAAACACAGAAAGAAAAATACACACAGTTTTGCGCTCCCTGTTGACAGTACTAAAACCCAGCACACAGGAAAGCCCGTGGGACAGGATTTTGAAAACCATCCTGTGAGCTGCAGAATAACCTCCAGGTTAAAAGTGCATTAAGACAATTATATTCAAAACACCCCTGTCCCCTGGCAGCATCTTGTACAGTGAGAGAACTCCTGAAGCTGTGCTGGCACAAAAGGCGTCCGCCTTCCCAAATCCACGTCCAGGGATGGGTTTTGCCCACCAGCGAGTGAACGAAACCAAGCCGTGCCATCGTTTTGCTGCCAGCTGCAGGAACAAGTTATCCTGGCCACCTTGCCGGGGCCAGCGCCGGCACAGGGACCTACTGCTGAGGGATGCAGGATGTGGGTGCTGTGGGCAAGCCCCGCATGCCGAGATGCCCGGGTGGCTCCTTGCAGCATTCCCCTTCCAAAAACTAGCCTGGGTGAGACAGGCTGAGACCTAAGAAGTGATGGATGGGTCTGAGATAAATGAACAGATGCACCATCCAAGGAGAGGCAGGGCAAAATGGAAAGCCGGGTAGCAAGCGGTGCCCACAATTATGCTGGCAGGGGTTTCAAGGAAAAAAATTAAAAATTATAATTAAGAAAAATCCCAAACTCAGCTGGCAGACCCCTTTCTAAAGAGATTTTCACAGATTCTGGAGGAATATCAAAAGTATAGCCGCGTTAAATATTGCCAGTTTACAAACACGACTTGACAGGTTGACTGGGTACACCACCTCCCAAACAAACTTCCGAACCAGGAGGACCAAGAGAGGACCATGATTCTCACATTTGCACTGCTGCCTTTAAACAGGGCTGCTTAAATGAGAGGAGCCTAGGGAGGCCAGTAGCATGAAGAGAAAACGGTATGGGTGGATTTAATGCAGAAACCCAAGACAGCTCATTAGCGCGGAAGGGAGCGTTATCAAAGAGCTCACGTCTGCACCAAAGCACCAGCCTGGTGTAATGGAGCCCAGCTATTTCCATGAGAGTGAATGAGACTTTATGGCAAGGCAGTGAGTCGAGAGCCTGACACAGACCCTGTTCTGCAGGTACCACGGGCAGGGGACGGTGGCCCTCGGCCACACCTGCAGCCTGGGGTGGCACAGCATCACCATGCAGACCTAACGCCGCCCGAAACAGCCAGCAAACACCACGTATGGTGTTTTTTTCGTAAACCTAGTCAAATAACCATCTGCACAGAGCAAATGCACATTGAGGTAACGCCACCCGCGCTATCGAGGTTCTCATCAGGGACGAGTATGTCATGAATCACTACTGAAGCCAACATTAAAATGATATTGATGTTAAGAATCCCAGGCGTCCCATTTGGTGCTCATATAACATATGGCACATATGAATTTTATAGCTTTTGTATTAATCTGCCCAGAATGCCATCACTTTGCAAGATTTCATGAAATATTAAAATTACTGTGGATAATTTATTTTACAACTCTAGGCAAAGGCCCTGGGAATGATGAGAACCTCCCCATTAAACTCACACAGGTCTGCGACTCGCAGCCCTAATATCTCGCATCTGTTTGCCAAGTGAGAGAAAGACGCGATGTCTTTCAACTCGGTTATTTGATGGATCGGCCCGAATTTGCTTATTAAGGTTTCTACAATCCATTACCACTGCAGGAAACAGAGGGAGGGATGATAGACTAATCATGTTTATCAAACCACTCAAAACAAATCTCTACAGCCACTGCAGCAAAGTGCCGGGCATCTTTATCGACAGCCCAACTGTGAAAGCTGGCTTTTAAAAACCCAACAAAAGGCTACAACATATAAGGACAGTATAGAAAGAGACTGAATTTTCATCTCTTATGATAAATATAGCACCACTAGAAGCATTTCTAAAGGACTCTGGACACCAGCGTGCAAAACAGTATTTAAGATATCAGCAGGTGGCCAAAACGCCCATGCACCAACGCACAAACCCAAGCAGTAACGGATGGCGTTAGAAAGCAGTTGGGGCCAAGATACTCCCTGCTATAACAATTACTGTAGAAGGGAGTGATTTCTGCTACATGTATCGGGAAGATTCGAAGCCAACAGCTGCTGGGAACTTTGAAAAACCACAGAATTCAACAGTAAATCTCCAATGAATGGTTAACACCTTGCAAATCTCTTTTCAAGAGCAGGGAATGGTATAAAACTAGTTGCCTGTTGCAAAACTATGTGCGCACAAGATATAAAGTCAATGTTTCAACCAACTAATCACAAAAAAAGAAGGGCTCACGCAAGGTCCCTTAGTCCAGCTTCATGCCCCAAGGGGCAGGTGCATTGACCGTGTGGCTAATCGTGCATATCTTGGACCTTGGCTATGACCACGCATGCAAGGAAGAGGCAACAGAAGAAATCAACTGCAGTATCACATTGCCATGCACCGGTGTGTAATAGCTTGGGTTGCGCTGACATCTCAAAAAACAGTTAGTAATTCCTGTACCTTAAACACAGCACACACAAACTTCTGCAAAATTTATCATTCCCATATTTCTCATTGCAAATTGGGCTTACTGAAATCCTCCAAGCCCCACGACCAAACAAATCATCCCATTTGACATAAACTGAAGGGAACGGGTGGGGATGCATCTGCTTAAATGAACACACAATTGGTAGTTACTGAGCATGCAATTATGACAATTTGAGTCTGTATCTACAGAGATGTTTCCCATTAAAAAACATCTTGGTAAGACCAAATACTCTTTGACCACTGCTCCACAATGTAAAAAATCATGTGCAAAAGTACACTGCACTTCCAAGACGCCATAAACATGAACAGCAGAAAACCCATATTCTGAAAAAGGAACTTCAAAGTTTGCGTTACTGACCCAAACAGCTGCACTGCAACCAAAAGCCCAAACAGCACCGTCAATGAAATGGCCATCATCTGTCCAACAGCAGCCCGCAGTCAAAATTGCAAATGATAAGGACAATGATGATGATAAATGAAGTTGGCTCAACAACGGCTGTGCTCTGTCTTACACTTTGATTCTATTATTTCCAGCTCCTGCAGCACACGTGCCAAATATATTGAGAACATATCATGGTGACACGTGGATCTGCACGCATGGATTTCAAAGGTATGTGGATTCACATAAACAGAGAGCAAGGGTGTGCTTGCTCCAGCCAAGACACTCCTTTATTCTTCATATGCATTTACGGGTGGGAACGGGCTCGTCAGCATCGCTGCTCGGTTCATCCGTAATTAACATCTGGATGCCAAAAGAGAATGAAAACTAACACAAGGCCCGAGTCTTCCAAAAATTTGCAAGATCCCTGAATCCTTGAAAACTAAATACTGAATTAAGTAAGATCTCTCTCAACCTGTAAAGGAGAATTTTCATTTCCAGTTTAAACACGTGCTAAAATTGTACTGACACGTTGGTCCAGGGTGTTGACCCAACGTCTCAGCTGATGAGGGATGACCTAGCAGATGGAGTGATCACACAGTGCTGCAGAAACAAGACGAGATTTTGCTTTAACAACTCTTTTCTGGGAAATGATCAAGTGGAAACAGTCCCATTAAATTAAGGGGGGGGGGGGGGGGGGCAAGGAAAAAAAAAAAAAAAAGGGAAAAAAAAAAAAACAACAAAAAAAAACTTTTATGCAGCACCAAAATGTTACAGGGATGCAGATGGCCATGGCAGCACAGGCTGCCTTGCTCCCACTGGTGCTCCTGCATGGGATGCTTGTTGGAGAAACATTCCCCAAGGGATAAATCACGCCCTTATTCATCACACCCCAATCTGAGGCCCTGCTCTCTCCCCAGGACAATCACAGTGCTCATCTGGCTGGGATGCAAAATTTTAACTGGAACCAAAGAATCATGAATTGGCGTCACAATTTCATTTCTGGAAACCTCAGAGCAGTTCTGTCTTTCCCCATTAGACAGCCCCGTGCCGCTCGTGTATGGTTTCATTGAGTCTCCTTGCTTTTACGGGTCCATCAGACATAACTAAAAGCAGGAAATGGACAAACACACCTGGGAAAAGTCATTAAAATACTTGTAACATTCCCTTAAACATTCATTGTTGTGCTTTACTGAAGGACACTACATGCTCTCTGCATGCTCAGCTCTCTGGCAAAGGAAATAATCCTGATCCTCCCATGCTTTAACCCACAGCAAATCGACCAAGATCACCGCGTTATACCTGTCCTGAGAAATAAGGAGGCATTTCTCCAGGGCACTACCTTCTCCTCAGCTCAATTCCTCTAGGAAACCTCTCAGAAGGGCTGGCTGTCCCCATGCATAAGCAAAACCCCATTGCCCATCCTTTATGGAGGCTTTCTTCAAGTTTTCAGCACCAGAGGTCCGGCCACTGTGATTTACTCCGGACTGGGCTTCCTCTTCACAGCACTGCTTCTTCACTGCACATCCACCAGAAATGTGTCATGCCACCATGACTATGCTTACGATGCTTCAAAGTTACAGGTTTTTTTCAGAGTTCCTGGCTTGGGTTTAAAAGTTTATTGACCTAACACCAAAGCCTCAGCCATCATGGTGCAAGGGGTCTCAAACCCATGTTACGCATCACCGAGGTGCAATTATCCATTGGTATAACGAAGACATGAGCAGACATGATCCCTGCTAACACCTTAGGGAGATATGAGGTTGAAGCTAGCGGACAGTTTGCTTTCGAGTAGCTGTTGGAGATGGAGGTGAAATCGTCACCAAGCAGTGGCAGGTGTAACAGGCAGGACTGCAGTAACTGCAAGGTGAGAAGGCAGGCATACACCTCCCCGGCCAGTCCACAGCCATGCTTCAATGCCAAGCAATTAGGGATAGACTCCATCCACCATAAACAGGCTTTTTGTTTGCAATCTAAACTAATGACGCAGCAGACTCTGTTTTCACCAATGCTTCTTAAAACCAGGGCTGAAAGAGCATTTGAGCTTATCCTGAGCAGATTTGCCTTGCCCGCACTGGACAGGATGTCAACACCGGTCTTTGAGACAGTATTTTCTCCCCTTCCAAAAAGAAGCTTAACCATAGTACTTTTGGCGACTTACATTTCAATTAAGAAGAGTACTACTCTATGAATAAACCCAATTATCACCTACCAAAATCCAAAGTTACCTACAAAAGGGGCTTCAGCAACTGAGGAAAACAAAGCCTCACCTGCTGTTAGCAGAAGGATGCTCCATCTTTACCTTCCCAGATGCTCTGGACATTTGATATCACAACCACAATGCAATAAGTCAATATACATATTACATTATATATATACACACACACACATTTTTTTATATATATATCTCTCTCAATGCTCTGGGTCCCCAAACAGACAGGACTACAGACCACTCATCAACAGCAAAGCCTATGCATGCTGTTTTCCATGCAGTTCATGCTTTCAATCTGCCTAGCATAACTGTCTCGGGTGGTTTAAATAAGAACTGAAAATCTTCCCAAAAGACTGAAGCAGCACCATCAAATTTGTAAATACCTTGGGCTCCATGGAACGCTGTTAATGTTAATACAGGGAATCTGTTTGATGCAAATGAAAAAAAGAAAAAAAAAACTCATTACAGAGTTTCTTGTAATGACAGTGTTCAAATACAACCACAACAGTCTGCTTTTGATTAGAGCAAGCCATTTAGTGCCGCCGTTGTTATTTGTTGTTTCTATGGTTCCTTGGGTGCACATCACTCTTCCCAGACAAACAGGGAGAAGCTCAAACGCTTCTTCACCGAAGTAACAAATCCTGCTGGGTTTCAGCGAGGTTGAGCCCATGCGCCCCTTCGCCCTCCTCCTGGCTCCAATACGGTTTTCCATATGGGTTTCTTTTCTTTTTTCTTCTCTTTTCCTTTTTGGAACAGGAGCAGGCTTCCCTTACATGTTCATCCACAATGGGAATTCCCCATGTTCTCCCATCCACTTCCAGTGGAAAATGTTCCCATTTTTATTATGTCTGGAAAAAAGTCATTCCCACCTTAAGGAGAATTGTTTGGGGTTCATTTAAATCAGCGTAGTTCCATGGATGCCAAAAAAGGGCCCAGACGAGTACCTCATATTAAGGACATGGCCATCTTCTACACGGACAGCGCACAGCAACCCTGCAGGCCGGCAAAGCCATCTTCAGCCACCACAAAAGGACATTTTTCTTCAAGCTTCTCAACCTGAGGCTTATTTTTATTTATTTTTTTTAAGAAAAAAACCCAACAAAGCAAAAACCTCCAGCAATCTGTCAGGTCAGAGGGTTAGAAAATGGGAGTCCAACTTTAATTAGCTGATGATGGTTAACGGCCCCATAAGCATGTTGCACGTCCAGATTTGAGACCTCAGTTCTTTGGCATGTGCTTTCGTTTGGCTGCAAGAGATGACACCAACCACACAAAAGCGGCTGCACAGCTACAGGGTCAGTTTGTGCAGTATTAAGGAAGCAATATAGATGATAAGAAATACATCCAGTGCCTGGATATACTGTATGCTCGGGGGAACTGAACTCATATTAAACAGCAAAATAGTGATCTATTGTGCAGGATGCACGTCTGAAAGAATGGTTTCCAGATGGGATCACACCACTCATAAACAGAGGTTGTGAAAAGCTCACTTTTTAAATAAAATAGAACAAAAAGAATAGTATGTGTACATATAGTATATCTATAGTACCTATGTATATGGCTTCCATTTTTCCAAAGAGACTTTATCACAGCTCCCCTTTAATTTGTACCTCTTTTGTACTCAGATTCCCTTTTTGAGCATAAGGTGTTTTATTGACACAGAATGGGACTTTCTATCTCAAAAGAGAATTGAAATGAGAATTGCCACATCTTGCTTTTGCCCTGCCAGATTCTTCTCCCAGCTCTGGATGGCTGGGATGGATTGCGAGGCTGGAGCTCAGACAACAAGGAAAACAAACGTAAAGTTGTTTTAATTTTTATAGTACTTCCATGTGCAGTATATAAATCCCTATTCAGAGTAAACAAACCCATTGCGGAGCTGGAGTGGGTGATAATCAGAGTACACAGATCTCAATAAATACATCAAACTGTCAGACTTGGCTCTTTCCTTTGCTATTTGAAAGGGACCAAACAAACGCTTGGAATCAATAAAAAATCATTTAGAAAGGCCATATAATAATGAGGCCAGTAATAAATCACATTAGCGAAGCATCCCAGTACAAACTGGCACTTGTGTGCTGGAGGAACTGATCTTGGGAGAAAAATGCTGTTCTCCACCCTTCTGTAAACGTTATTAAAAACTTGTTTAGCTGCCATTGACACATTGTTCCCAAAGCTGCTGAAAAATTTCCTGCTCACCAGTGATGCAAAAAAATGTTCACCAAGGGTTGAAATTGCCACCAGAAGCCCCCTCAGGTTCCCGCAGGGCAGGTCACCGAGTCCCCACTCCTCCCATCCCTGGATCCGGACCAGAGGTGAAGGGGAAACCTAACCCAGCTGCCTAACCCAGCTATTTGCTTATCCATTTCATTTAAACATTATTTTCTTCCTCGATATAAACAGTTTATCGCTGGAGAGCTACTCTACACCAAACGAAGGCTGTAAGCAGTATTCCACCCTCTTACTTATGTAAATACCCTTTATTAACAACAGGCACAAAATGCAATGCCTGAACCGAGGCCTGTGAAGCCCTGCACCCACATTTTGGCAGAAAATCTGAGAAATGTGGGAAGGTTTGATGGGGTATAAAACCAGAGGGAACCCCAGCCTGCTAGCAGGGAGCTGCCGGAGCTCGAAGCACCTCGCCGTGCCAGCCAAGGCTCACTGTGCACCACAAGCCACCCAAAAATGCCAAGCCATTTTCTGCAAGTCCCAACCGGTTCTAAAAAGGCACATTTTTCTGAGCGGAAAAGTCAGATTGTGGCAAAGTTGGGACAGCTTTTTGCTTTGTGTCACCATTTTACCCCGGAGTCAGCTGTAGCCTTGCAAGAGGAGTCGAGTGAAATGACAGCTCAAATATTATGGCAACCGATTTGTACCGTGGATCAGCTACTGAGGTGATGAAAAAGAATATTCCCCAGTAAAATGGTATTCCCTGAATGATTGACCAGGCAACTGAATCCATTGGAAAAATTATTTCAAATCCTGTCTAATCCCTTGTTACTTCACTAATGACTCCAAACTCTTTTAAATATTCATCTGCATTACTACTTCTGTTTATCAAGTATTTCAATAAAAAACGCTTTTTTTGGTGCGTTTTTCCTGTTTATTTCTATTTCTTATTTAGAGATTTCAGACTTTGGCTTTGAACGTCGGCTCCAGTTTGCTGCTTCTCATCTTCCCCACCAGCTAGACTTGCAGCTGATGGAAATAAGGTAACCTCTCCTCTACCTGCCCCTGGGCAGAGCCCAAAGTAGAGTGCAACTCCCTGGATAAATGCCCTGTGAGTCACTGTTACTGAGCCTGGGTGCAAGCTAATTAATTGAGTGTATCTGTTCCTCTGTACTGCATTTATTCAATGCAGTCTCCCCAGAAAGGCTGGCTGCCTCGCAGTTACAACATTCAGATGTTATAAGTTCATGAGCCAGAATCAGTAAACATGATGCAATTATAAAAACAAGTTGATGTGGAAAATCAACTTAAAGAGTCCTTGAGAGAAAAAACACTTCTAGATAAAATGCCTCATAAAAATGCACATAATAGCATCCTGGCTGCAGCACAGCCAACAACCCGGGATCACATTTTATTTCGCACTGGGCAAATTACACCCCGAGACATCTCATTCTGCCTTTCCCATCACAACCGTGTATCAGAGGTTCACAGCCCTGGACCCGCTCCCATTTCCCAGGCCGCTTTGACTAGACCAGACCAAGCACTGGCGAGCACACAGCCGTTGGGAAGATGGACAGGACGGGTCTTCTCCTGTTGTGCTTCTCGCTGTTTCCCAGGGTTTCTTTTTGATTTTACTGCCATGTTAATTCTCCTAAAATCCTGTGATAATCACCCTTAATCCAGCTGCCAGGATCCCAGCATTTGTTACCTTGCCATTTACTCTGAGTAAGGTGTGAAGCTTCTTTATCCCACCGGAGTCACAGACAGATGAGTTTCTAATTGCAGAACCATTCCCAGGTTCCTTGTTTCTACTTGCAAACCAATTTCCACGTGGGAGACGAGAAAGCCTTTGCACAAACCCTGCACTTTCACACGGTCAGCACATTTTATTGGCTTTCCTGGCAGCTCACACAAACCACTGACCACCAGGTTTACTGCCCGTCTGCAGGAATGGACAAGAGAGGACAGGTCTGTTCATCAGTGGCTTCTTCCTTTTTTGGAGGTCTCAGGAAATTTGGGTGGGCAAATCTCTAATCTCATCGGAGGGCTCCTGTGAATCACGGCCTCTCACTCACAGTCTGACATCACCAAGACGTGTTTTTGGTTGCAAGACCATCTCTTCAGGATGCTCTGCCCTACATCTCCAACAGTTGGTGCGCAGGCTGAAGGGGGAGCATCTACACCTTAGGAGAAAGCCCAGCTGCAAACCGGGCACCATACAAACATGTGCCCAGAGTGATATCCCTACCCTTAAGACCTCATACCCCTCTTCAGGAGAGAACAGGTTTATCATATTTGGTTTCAAGGCATAACCCAAAAGACCAAAAGCGGTTAGGAGCGCTCCTCCCTTTCACTTCTAAGAGAGTCCTGCGAGCGCCATGGGGAGCCTTACCTCGCCGCAGTCAGGATTACACCCTCCTCGCCCACAATTCACCCGCAGGAAGAGCTGCCAGGGAGACACGCTGATACGATGATTATCTGTGCAGCGGTACAGCCACGCCGGTCGGGTTGAAGTGTGACCCCCCCGGGGGGGTCGCCGGGGCAGATGCTGCAGCAGAGCACAAGGTTCGGGGTTTCCTGGTGGCAAATCACCCCTGTGCCCCCTCCCTGGGCTCCTCACCCACCTCAACTCCCAGCACTCTCCTCCTCCTCACGCTGAGAAGCCCCAAGCTCTGTAGAGATCAGGACTGGGGAAATCTCCTTTCTCCTGGCTCCAAGCGATAAAACGAAGTGGCTGAGCATTTGGGCAGAGAGCTAACCCTGCTCTCATGCCAACGTGTGCCAGACGCCATGGCAACTGGTGCGCTGAGCTAATTATGTCCAGCCACAGTGCTTAATAACGAGGCATTATATCGCCTCATTAGAAAGCCTTTGCCTGGCTCCGTCCCCGCTCCTCGGGCTGCCTGCAAGAGGAAGGGACAACTCCAGCCATCGCTCCGCAGGGCCCTTCCCATCCCCCTTTCCAGCAAAAAGGGCTTTTTTGGTGACAGGCACCCCATGGAGGCGATGGAGCCAGGCCTGGCAAACTCTTCACTGCTCTTCTAGGAAAAAGTCAGTGCCACAAAAAAAACGGAGATGGGTGATCTGGAAGGGCAACACTTTCCCTTGCCTCCTCCCACGGCCCCTTTGCCTCTCCCCACTTCATGCTTCGGGCAGCTCGGCAAAGGATCCCGAACTCGAACTCGGTGCCAGCTCCCACCTGCAGGTTTCCATGCGGGACCCTGCTCGGCCGGCCCGGCCAGCACCATTGCTGCGGGTCTCCGTGTGTGGTCCCTGTTTAAGCACCATCTGTCTCGAGTTTAGCACAACAACGCTGCAGCCCCACCAATTCAAACAGGCTGCCGGAGTTAAATCCTGAATAAATGCAAAGTTAAGTAAACGATCAGCCGTGAAGACAAATAGCACGGGGATGGGTCTGATGGGGAGGGTGGGAGGCAGAGGGGTCAGGGCACCACAGGAGGCAAGGGCATGCACCCCAAACCAACCCCAGGTAGAGCCAGTCCCCTTCCCGGCCCTTAGACTGGTGACAGTGACATGGGGACATCGCTCACTGTCCGTCTTTAATGCAGACTTAGCCGTTGATTGACTGCTGCGTTGCACCTCGCTACACCAGTATCACGACAGGGAGAAAGCAGCAGAACATCACAGCTGAAAATGCAACTTAACCGCAGATGGCCGAGTTAGGGGAGAAGCACCGTCAAAATGCAAATCCCTGTTTATTCCAGGGCAGAACAAGTTGAAAGGCTGAAACGCCAGATCCAAGGAGTATCCCCTGCATGTTCTCCTCTCTTCACCGCTCACCAACAAGAAAGCCAGCAGCAATGCAAGGCCACTTAAAAACAACACAACCACACGTGGACACACCATGAAAGTGCAGCCCTGGCCTTCACTGCATTAGGAGAAGTGACCAGAGTGATACAACATGAAACAATGCCCTCAAAATGTAGGTAGGGAGTGAACCATCTGCATCGGGTTGGGAGATGAACTTCCCAGCATTCATCAACACACTCGTGTTACCATTTGATGTAGTTTCCAGAAACCCTTAATGAAATCCAATGTGCAGCTGACCTTGATTATTTTCTCCTGCCTAAAAAAAAAAAAAAGAAAAAAAAATCCAGAAACAACAGTTTCATCTACAGCTCTGTGAAGTCTTGAAAAGTAAGAGGTTATTAAAAGGAGCAGAGGGTGGCTTGGGCATACAGAGCCAGAGATAAACTGAGCGCGTAAAGCAGTGATCACCAGGCTGACCTGCCAGCACCCCACTGTCACCCAACCCCTGCAAATTAAGTGTCATCTGAAAAACAGCAACTGCTACATACTAAAAAGCCTGCAGAAGAGCACACTGCAGTCCATGTACTGGAGAGTCCTAAGGCTGCTGGCTCCCCAGCTAAACCTCTGTGCTCTCAACCCGCCGTATGCAAGTGGCAAGGAAGCCCTGGTACGCTGCAGGGGGCTTAGGCATGCAAGGACGCACAGATACACGCAGGCACACGATGGTCAATACTGCACAAACATGCTAAAGCATGGATTTCCCATACACATCAAGACCCTGAGCCCCTCAGCGCTTGGAAACCTGTTTGCAGTTACAGGAACGATTTCCACAAGGAACGAGCAGTGGTGAAACAGCGTCGGGAAGCAACAGATTTGCCAAAGTACCACGGGATCTATTCCCAGCTGGTGTAACTGAACCAAGCAGGAGCTGAACCCTATGGCCTTTACTCGAGCGAGGCTTCCCTGGCAGCCGGCAAAACGTCCTCGTGCTGCAGAGCGGGGACAGTGGAGAACGCTGAGCCAGCCCCTCTCGTGCCTGCAGGCATTACAGCACATTGGGGCTGCTGGACCGGTCAGAGGAGGAACTGGATCTGGTTTGGGGTTTGTTGGGAGTGTGTGCACAGTGAATTAGCTCTTGTCTGTCTTATCCTGTCATTATCCCTCCACCACCCGCTGCCAGGTCCTGGCACATGAAGCTTCTGTGGTCCCCAGCCATCCATGCCACGAGGCTGTGGATGGGAACACTTTCCTCGGCTGTCTCCACCAGTACAAGCTCTGGGTGCCGTACCAGCGGAGAGAAAAAAGCCTAAAGCACCCAGCCTGCCTGGCACCCTCCCCATTCCAACCCTGGGCCATGTTGTACTGGAGAACAGGGTCAGATGCTCCCGAGGCCTGCATCCAGCCCGGGCTGCGTGTGACAGCCATGCACCGAGCCCTGCAGGTCCTGCCCGCTCTCCCAGAACCACATTTACCAAGGATTTTAGGAGACGCAGGAGCTCTACAGATGTTCGTAGAGGAGCAGCACTGCACCACGCTCCCAGTGCGGCGGCTGCCTGGCTCACCCCATGGCCCATCCACCCCATGGGCAGGACAGAACACACACCCTTGCGGTGGCACAGTCCACCGACCCCACTGGAGATGGCCTCCTGCCTCCGGTGGGAATGGGACAACATCCTAACCCAGGGATGCAGGTGGAAACTGCTCAGTGGGGATGGTTTAGATAAACATCATATAAAATAGCTGAATCCCAATTCTTGCACAGAAATGTATCTGCTTGTATTTACCACCCACGTACTATTTTATTAAGACATAATCTCAAACAAGAATTGTTGCCGTTGCCGGAGTTTATTTTAACGCATGGCTAACTAAGCCTAAGAAAAACATGTAAAATACATTTTAACGTGCTATTCTTGCCTAATGTTTTCTATAATTTTTTTAATGCCCAATATATATTTATACATTCCAAACACTGGGGGTTGCGTGTATGTTAAAAAATTATATCAGTCACATGGTGCCTGCTAAATGAAAAAAGTACTGAGGTTCCTTTGTATTAGCCCAAAACCACTAGTGCTGTTTTAATTTTCATTAGGCAAAAGGTAATTTGTGGTTTCAAAAATTCTGTTCAAGACATCATAATTCTTACCTGGTCACAGCTGTCAGACGTTGATACGCTATACCATGGTGACGGGTTTTTAAAACCAGAGATGGATGTCTTGTAAAAATCCCGAGTCATTTAAAAGGCAGAAAAATTCTTTCAGTCCAGAAAAAGCCCAGCTGAAGTCCTGGCTGGGGTTAGCTGCTTTTGCTACAGCTCAACAAGGTACTTAAACACACACCTAATATTAAGCACAGAAGCAGGCTCTTGCTGCCTTTGATAAACCATCCGTGCAGGCAACTTTAAGCACACGATTTGCCACGTAATCATGGATATCAGGACACCATTAAATGGAAACCATTTGCAAAATGAGCACCCCTGGGGCCTCCAGCTCCCTCATACTATTTGCATGCAAGCAAGGTGTGGGGCGCCCATCCTGCTCCTGGAAGCGGGAATGCTCTTTGCCTCCCTGCTCCCAAATTATTCCCCCAGGCCTTAGAAGCGTGTCCAATGGCGCGATGGCGCTGATCATCCCCGCAAAAGTGAAGTGCAATAACACATCAGACTGACGACCTTTGGGCTGGCATGCATAGAAAGGCATTTCCACACGAAAGCAGCCCCTCTGCCCAGGTTGTTCAGAGCCGCTTGCTCTGCTGGAGGAGCATCCTGATGAGGTACTGGTGTGTCCCACCCAGCTGGAGGGATGCCTGTGCCTCCGTGAGGTGTCGTCCATGGAGACAGACCACAGAGCAGCCCAGGCTACCCCTGCCATAAGCGGCTGGGCTGCCGTGGCCCTCCAATCCTTCACATGGTTACTCATCCATACAACGCAGATGTATCTGACCCAACCAAGGGTGGCAACCATAGAATCATTCAGGTTGGAGAAGACCCTTAAGATCATCGAGTCCAACTGCAAAACTAACACAATGAGTCTTGCTCCTTCCATGAAGCCATACAACAAGAACGTGCCAGCCGTTCCCAGGTGGAATACAAGCTTACAACTCATAAGCAACCATAGTCAGGACTGGAAAAAGCCCTTGGCACAAGCGTGGATGAAGTTACACCGAACACCCACTCTACAGTCCTTGCATTTCATGCTTGGAGGGACACAGCCCTAAATGTATTTATCTTCATGTGAAAGCCCACTCTGCAGAATTTAATTGGATATATTCTAAAATATCAGCTTTGTTTCTTCACCAATAAACCAGAAAGCCACTCTCTCACATGTTTATTTGAAATAGGGATTTAGCAAGTATTAAATGCTCTCCTCTTAGCTACGGTTCCAGGCCAGGATTGAAGTATCTGTGTTACAAAATGAATTTGAGTTTTAAACTGCAGTAAGCACATTCTAAAAATGGAATAAAATAATCAATCCCATGTGCAAGTCTCTGTCCCCCTGGTAACCCTCATGACCAAATACAACTGATGCTCTGACCCGCGCGGGACGGTCCCCTCACCATCTGCTTAAAGAAGCCAGAAAAGCCAAGACAGAAAATGCTCCCCAATTTTTGTAGCTTTCAGCTGATTTCCCTCAAAGGACAGAGCGATGGGGAGGATGAACTCCAAGACCACTTGCAAAGGCCACTTAGCGCACACATGCAGCATTCTTTATACAGTATTTACTTATTGACTCGCATCCTGTTTTGATGTAAACCGTAATGCTACTTCACCGCTGTCTGCAAAACAAGCAAATTCCAGCAGATCTGGCAAAACGCTTAAGCCACTGCTTAACTTCCAGCCCAGCAGCTGCTCAATGGGGCTATTCATGGGCCCTGCACAGAGTGGAGTCCTCTTCGCACCGAGAGGTGCTGAGCTCTTTTCCTGGTTGTAATCCGGAGTTCCTGGCAGGAGATATTTTCACCTCTGCCCTCTGCCTTTAACTCCTCTCTTTCAGCTGCACGTGATGCAACGGCAAAAAAAAAAAAAAAAAAAAAGAAATGAAAATCACACCGAACGCAATGACTTTGATTTGTTTTCAGTGTTAGCCTGAAGGTAGCCGTGGTTCGGCACAAGTAATGGGCAGCAAAGGATGGTATTGCTGATCCCAGCCTGGCTCACCATTACGGACGTAGCAGTACTAGTATTTTGTATATTCCTGGGACACCATTCATACGGAAAACACTCAAGATTAACCTTACGTCAGGTATGGGGTTATCATTTTATGATATGTCTTTTTCATTTCTATTTTTTTAAGAGAAAAAGAAGAATTATAGCTTTTTACATCCAGTGAATCAAACTCCTTATAATTAGGGCTGCTGGTTTCCACGGTAACGAAGATCCAACTCAGTTTTATGTGAAATAAAAAAAAAAAAAAACCCAACAATAGCTCCACTCCAGCTGTTGGTGTGGTCTGGGCACTGCAAGCCGGGAAAGGGATGGTGCTACAGACGTGGTGGAGCTCGGCAGCGCTCGGGGCAGATCCGTTCTGCTCCTAGAGCTGGAGAAGGGATGCGCACTGGAACACCCCATCTCCATCTGGCTAGAATCATGGACATGGAACTTCTCCACCCTTCCCCCTGGTGCCCACGTCCCCTTGCCCTGGGACACCACCACCACTGCTCTTTCTGCAAGAGCAGCATTGCCCACACCCTTCCCCAAGGGTTACAGCCTCCTCTGTGATGACTTCACCTCTAATAATAACTTCCAGGGCCCCGTGGACTCCAGAGGAAAATAAACTCAAGTTATTTTTTTTCCTTTTACAGTGCTCTTATTTTAAGAATTTGATGTGGGTGTAAAAGCAAAAAGACACACCTATCGTAGCTGGAATAAAGCGCTGTGGGTATGATGTGACTCTGGCAAGCACCAAAGTGAATCACACGAGTATCTGCGCCGACTTTCTAAAGCAATAATTTGCCTGGGCCAGGCTTCCGTAACAGATGTTGCCGTTTATATATGTAATTTTGTGTTGCTTTTTCAAATGTATGAGGAAAAAAAAAGAAAGCAAGCAATATAATAATCCTCATCGGCACGCCAGCACTGCTCTGCACATACACGTCTGTAATACTGAAGATGAACACATGCGAAAAATAAAACGCAGAACGAACGCCTGCTGGTGCGGAGAGGTGGGCGCTCAGCAGCATCGCTGCCTGCAGGCAGCTGCCCGTCTGCCCAGGGCGCAGGTCCCCACGGTGCAGCATCACTGCAGACCTCCGTTCGGGGAAAAGAAGGATTTTAATGCAGGTGGGTGATAACTGACCACGCAGATACGGTCTCGGTCTCACGCCACTTGCAGTCTGCCATGAACTCCACGAAAGCCACGTGCAATGGGAAATTGATGTCGGCACCGACTTTCTCCATCAGCTTGTGGCAGATAACGACGGCATTGCCCGCGCCCGATTTGATTTCACAAATCAATAGTGAGTGCTTAAGAAGGGAGCTGGCTGGAAATGGCTTTATGTGCGGATTTCCATGGGGAAAAAAAGGGAATTTTCTGTTACAATTTCAACACTGACATTTCAAGCCCTTTTCTTTTGTCCTCCTTTCTTGGAGACATTGTGGCATGCACATGGGACGCAGGGCTCACGGCTTCCCTGGGCCAAGCGCTGGGGAGGCAGCGTCTCCCGCAGAGCAACTGTGTCCCCAAGCCCCTTGCAGAGGAACAGGGTCAAAGAAGAAGTATAAAAATAGAAACTCATTGCAAAAAGCCGCCACTTCTGAACCAAGAGCCGGGCACCTGGAAAGCTGAGATGACTGAAAGCCCAGAGTCACTTTGGAAAATGTAGACCTGGTTATTTTTGGGTGGCTTCTCCCTCTCCTCCTGCTTCTGGCAACCCAGCGCCAAAGCCTGTCTAGATAGCAGCGCAAGGGACACTAGTTGACTAGAGGACAGCCCCTCTCACCCACAGCTAGACTTCGTGCACCCCACGTAATCTGGAGGGAGCTCCTGGCCTCCATCTGTCACCAAAGTTTGGGAGATCATTTCCAGTCAAAGCACCATGGACTCATGCAGCCCTTGTTATGTTGTGCTCCAGTGCCAGATGTCAGGCCAGAGTTGTTTATGCAGTCAAAAAGCCTGGTTACATCCACAAACCATCCGTGCTAACAGGATGTCTCTTGAAAAAACAAAAAAAACCCCAAAACAATTATTTGCACAGTGTTGGACGGGGGGTTGTTCACTTCTGCTGAAGAATGCCTGTGAATTTTAAATGCTTTCCAAGAAAAACCTGTTCCTTTTTTCACTTTACCTTCAACCAAAAGGCTTTTTCCTGATCAGTTAGGAATTTTAATTACAGAGAAACTGATGAGAGAATCAGTTTGGCCCTAGTAAATCTGCTACCATTACTATACTATAAGCCAAAAGGGGCACAGATATGACTTGCTCAAACTTCCATGTGCTGCTTTGAGAAGAAACGTGGCCATCAGTGCCGCCCTGGGGCTGGCACGCACCTGTGAGCAACCTGGGAAGGTCCTTCCCTCTCATTCCTCAGTTTCCCCCACCTGCAGGCTGAGGATGGGGTGACCTCGCCGAAGGAAGCTAACCAGGTTCAGAGCAACCCCAGCGAGGTGGTCCCCCACGCAGGGGCACCGAGCTGCAGCAAGTGATGCTGCGGATGCCAAAAGTTAGCGTGGGGTCTAAAGGGAGAATGGACAACTCACACGACAGAAAGGCACCTGGGGACACCGAATACCTAGAAATCACGTCTGGCTTAGAAAGTCCCGGAGCTGGAAATATTTTGGGTGTGGGAGAGCATCAGAGAGACGTTCGGGCTGTTCTCCTCTTCCCGGCACTGCCGCAAGCCCTCCCGTTTCAGTGACTCACCTCCTCTTCTCTGCTTTCAGGTTGTGCTCAGCTTGGAGTTCCAAGAACCAGAGCATCTCGTAAACCACCAAATTACTGTTTGTTTGGGTTTTTAGCAGAAAGAATAGAAACGCTACATTTGAGTAGTCATCCCTTTTGTTTCCAGACACTCGTCAGACCTGTTTTTTTCCCCCAAGCTTTAGCAGGTTACAAGCACCAAGGAAGTTTTGCCAAGGAAGTTTTTCAAACTAAGCCTAACATTAAATAAAGCTCAAATTCACGGGACACTCAATATAAACCCAGCAGGGACATAATGTGGCACAAGGCATCTGCAGACTCCACTTCAGAAACCCACAGAGGTGCTTACAAAGATATCTACCCCGATCAAAGCGATTTATATTTTCACGAGTGAGCAATTCGCTTACTAGGCAAGTGACAAATTTAATTTTTAATTTGATCTCAGTCAAAACAATATTTTCTTGTTGCTATGACAGCTGAAAGGAAAACCTCTTACCTCGGCGACAGCCAGCGAACGGCACTGCCGCACGTCCCCCAGCAGCAGTAGTTGGGGAAGGAACGCAGCCATGTGCATCACTTTTGGCTCCCGGTGTCTTTTGATTTGATGGGGATTTTTCAAAAGGACATACTGAAACCAAGGACTAGAAAGGCTCTTTGGAGACGTTCAGGGGAAATAGCTACGAAGCACGGAAACCTCGTAACACCCGTGGGACCGGGGACCCACCGAAGCCCCACGGCTCCTTCCAGGGGACCCCCCTGGGTTTCACACCAGACTCCGGGAACCCAGCTGCCCTGCACCATAACCCGAGCTGCACCACTAATCCAAGATGCACAGCGCTGGGAGGGGGAAAAAAAAAAAAAAAGACATCTGCTGACCATCAGTACACATGGCAAGAGTCCAACAGCAATAACAGAAAGGGCTTAAATACATAACCGTTTCTTTTCCTTACACTCCTCCTCCATGGCTACCAGCCTCGCAGTACTGGAAGTGCCCTGATGAATAAATATCTTCTTTCCCTTAGCAACAGTTAGCAACAGAGTCAAGTTTTTTTCCTTGCTCAAAAGAAACACATCTTAAGCTAACACAGACGATTTAAACGGCAATAAATATATGACGTGGGTGTAATCAGAAATCGCTGAAACGCAAATCACACTTTTTAGCCTGGGTTATTTTAAAGCATGAGCAGAGCTGCCAATGAACTGTAGAAAGAGAGGGGAAAGGGCTAGAGGGGAAAGGAAAAGCGCAGCAAGATTTTGGGGGAGGACAGAAAGATACTGTCCATTCCTCCTGAGCAAAGACCAGCCCAAGAACAGCGATGATACTCTGACATTTGCCTTCAGCCTTCAGTACAACTTGAGTTTCTACAGCAGATTTCTCTGTCTACAAACTGCAAAGGTCATATATAGTCAAAAATCTGTTAAATGCATAACCCCGGCACACAGCGAACGTATTCTTTTCACAGCTCTATTCCTTTAACAGTTCATTTAAGACGTCTGCCTTGCATTTTTCCATTTGGTGTTGGGAAAATGTTTTCTTTCACCTGGCGTAGAGCCCGATTCAACAGAAAAATAAAGCCCTCCCCATTTCCATGGGGCCCTGCAGCATAAGACATGGGACTAATTTTACCCTGAACTGGGCACCTTTCAGCTCTGTCACCAGGTGTTTCGTCCCCTTCCCTTTTGCCCAGGCTCTTTTCCTCCCCTTGCCATTCAGAGGATGAGTGAATCTTTTGCTGGTTCACGTTGCCCTTTCCCTGATGCTACCTGCAAGGGCAATCCCCTACCACCACCTCTGATCTTCCAAATGTCATCACGACCACCATCACCACCGGTGCCCACAGGAGCCCCCTCCCCACAGCCCTTCGCCATCTCACCTCTCCAAGCCTTGGTCCCAAAGAAAGCAAACCTCTGCAGCCACCATCCCAGCAAAGCGCCACGAGACGCAGGTCTAGCTGGGCTTTCTGGTGACACCTCACTGCTCTTTCTCCACCAGGAGAAATACTCCTGATTTCCATACAAATCACAATGCCTTAAACAACAGGAATCAGAGCTAGACCACAGAATGCAGCCTGGTTTCTACCCAAAACTGAACAAAGCCAAATATCACTAACTGCAGAACAAAACCACGGTGTGGTCCTGCTGATAACGTGCTGCTGGAGGATCCAGCGGTTCAACAGGGAAAACTATCTCTTTGAGACATCTGGTTCCTGGGGACACTGGGGGGGATGGTGGGGAGATGGGGATGGAGCCAGACAGCTCCAAGGCATCCAGATTTTATTTCTCTAGAGACCCAGAGAGATAACGGCATTTGATACCTGCTGTCTCGAGTTTTTCAGGACAAAAGATTTTTTCAACTTTATTTAATTTTATTTATTGTTTCAATTTTTATTTAACAAATTTTATTTTTTTTTAAATTGGAGCTGGAGAAGGCAGAAGGCAGCTCTGCAGCCAAGGAAGCCCAGTTCCCCGGCTGACACTGAAGAACACCACATCCCCTTCTTCACCCTGTTTTATTCCAATAACGGAAAAATCTCAGGCGCTTTTGTCTAAATACCTATTGACTTCTGAGAAGGAGAGGTCCTCGACTCGATGAAAAACCAAGGGCTGATTCCCATCCCATCCACCATCAGGACAAGACACCGCGCTGTAACACACGTCGCAAGGCTACACTGTACGGATCTGTAGCTAAAATGACTCCGTAGAATGACGCCGACTGTGCCGACTGAGAATTGGGCTGCTTCATGTTTATCTATAATACGTAGATATTTAAATCCCTAAGCCTGAAGTAAAATAATTTAGAAGCTCCAGCTATAAAAGATCTGCTCCCAAATCCTCATCGCTTTTCAATCCTAGTCTCCGACACATTATATTCTTTCTGCATTTAATGTGCCCTTAAGGTGGGGATTAGGTAGGCATTTGATTATGTCTTTTATGTTTATAGCAATTCCTTTCCAAACCTTTACAAACTTTAATTAAATGCTACATTTTTACTGCCTCGTCCTGAATTGAGAGAGACCAGCAGAGAAAAATCTGTCCTCAAACAAAATTTACATTTCTAAAGCACCTTTTTCTGTGCAAGCACCTCGGGGCTACTGCATAAAATCACCCCGAGCTGCCTTAAGATGTATCAGTGCAGACATCAAAGCAGCTCTAATACCGAGCCTCACGCAGACCCGCAGACACCACTACGTTCCCAAGCAAGAAATGGAACTGCTCCTGCCAAAACCAACCATTGATCCCTTCAAAAGGTGGCCCTGGGGAAAGCAAGAGCAGCAGCCAAACTCCAGCAGTAAAAACCAACCTTTGCCTTGGAGAAAGCTCGCAGGAAGAGGCCTGGTAGCCAAAAGCACGGCAGTTGGTACAGCCCTTCATCCAGCCCCATAGCCTATTTTTTTGAGCATTGCTATCCAGGAGAGGAGACACCGCCACATTCCCATGAAGCCGACGGGGAGGCTGAGCATCCCCACCGAGGAGGAGAGCTCAGCACAGCCAGCTCCCCAGAGCTGGGAATGACCAAGCCATCTCCAAAGGTAAGGCCCATCGACCGCAAAGACTTCCAGTGACGGGGAAATGTGACGCCACTTCTTTAAAATATGGACCCTTCTCTTAGAGTTGGTTGCCGTCGGGGTCAGCCAACCCTGGCTCAGTGAAGGGCCACGCACCGGCACGCATCGTCATTTTGCAGAGAGGACACAGTCCGAAGTTTGTCTCTGTTCAGCATTTAGGAACTGAGAAATTGGATTTGAAGCCAAATTTTAATTGCAGGTTGGTAATCAGGATTTTGCCCCTTGTTAAAGTCTGGGTGCAGCAGAAACTGCTCTCAGGAGCTGTCAGATCAAAAACACATGGATTTCATATGATTAGCTGAGCTCTGCACCTTTACCCTTTGGGGCCAAGATAGAAGAATATCAAATTTTTATCAGTTGAGAAATTCAAACCTAGCTTGAACACCACCACATCTCTGCAGTCCATCGGAATAAATTTAAAATGCACAAGAAGAATACTAAAAAGATCTACTTAACAATCTCACAGGTCGGGTAGCATCAAGGTTGAAGCTGCAGACGCTCTTGTGCACGGATGTATAAAGCATTGAATCGGTAGCAAGATCCCTGATTTTTGCTTTCCTGCAACTCCCTGCCTGTCCCTTCAATGATACGAAGGGGTTCAGCCTCCAAGGATGCTGTGCCTCAGTTGCTGCCTCCCCATCCTAGGGGCTTCAGGGCAGCACGGGGCGATGAGATCTCTGCAGCCATGGATGGTGCAAGAAACCCACCCGAGCTGGCGGGGCACCTGAGCTCCCTCCACCACGGCCCGCTTCAAGCCCTTTGAGCAGCTTGCGGGGGGTTTGAATCATTGATCAGCTTTGCGCTTGCCCTCTGTGCTGGGCTGCAATTTCACTCGTTGGATTACCATGGTTAGAAATGCCGTGTGTGTATGCACTGCCCTGCTGCTGCAAACTCATCCATTGCTCAGATCCAAAGGGCTTAACTTTTCCTGGATTGCACAAAGGCATTTCCCAGCGAGCACCACGGTCAAGCCAAATTTTGGCCTTCTAACTGCAGTTGTTCCCATTGAAGAGCATTAAGAAGATGTAAGGCTGTATTTCACCTTGCCTAAAATGCCCCACAAAGGCTAGACAGTTTTTATTCGAAGGCTGTCATCACAGGTCTCGCACTGAAGATCACTTTCCAGGTCCCTGGGAAATTCATGGCATGTCTCCCAGTGACTTCCCGAGGGCCAGGATCACCCCAAACTTGGAATAGCTCAGGCCAAAAAGAAGGTTACTCAGCTACTCTGTGCACTCGAAGAGAGCAGCTGGAGCGGAAAGCCAGCGTTTAACTGTGCTAGCAGCCCTGCAAAATTTTACAAGACACAACCCTTGCCTTAGAGGATCCATTTCTTTCTTCATAAAATATATTGGGCTTTTCCACAAACTCCTTTTATTGGTCCATTTGGCTACTTGCTCCTTTTATGAACTACTCAAGTTCCTGGATCATCTGGAAAAGCCCAGGAAGACAGCCGATCTGAACCACAACGATGTGCTAGCCACCGGTAACAACCTTCTCTGCTACCAGGGCTTGGGCACCCTGCGTGAAAGCATGAAAGAGAAAAGCCAGCAGACGGGGCAGATGGATTTCATCACCTGAAAGGAAGCACACAACATCTTTATAACCCATTTCTTCTTACTGTCTACAAGGTTTTGGATAGAAATACCCCAAAACCAGGTACCTTTCACTTCAGCCCAAAATCCACTTGGCAGCAAACAAGTGGTTAAGACTGGGAAATTTTTTTGCCAGCCTCCTCTGCCTCTTCCATGGGGGTCCTTTAATGGCTACAGTTAAAGAGCAATCTTGCATGGAGGTCCACATGCTAACATAACAACATATTTTAACTGTGTATTTAAGTAGTTTCATTTCTATTGACATTGGCTAAGGTGAGTCCTAAGGCTTGCTGGTCTCCAGCACAAGGCTGGGCTGCCCACAAGTGCAGCCTTCTGAGCTATGCATTGCCAAATCTCCTTTAATGACAACAAGCTCCTGCAAAACATTTCATAACCATCATTTCCCGAAGAGCCAGGCACTTGAAGCACTCAGTGCGCGAAGTCCAGTGCTTTGCAGCATGGTCAGCACTGAAAAAAAGACCAGTGAAGCCTTACAAGAGAGGAAAAGCCAAGCAGCATGAGCAGACACATGCTTGGCTCCCCATATCTACTCCTGCCCCAAATCCTGGAGCTGGTGGGGCAGAACCAGGGTCCTGCAGTCCAGGCTGTGGTGCTGCATCTTGCTTTTGCCTTTGGACCCGATTCCAAAGCTGCAAGAGTTCAATCCCAGTAGCGTTCTCCCAGGACCTCCCAGCCCACCGGCCCAGGCAGGATCATCTAACTGCTGGTGGCAGCACCCGGCTGTTCTCAGCTCCAAAACGAGCAATGCGGGAATCGCCATAACGGGACATAACAGCCCTTCCCAGAGCCAGCTCCAGCGAGACCTCTAGAAAGCAATTATCCAGGCACGTCAATATTACAACACTTTTACCCTAGCGAGAAGGTGCTTTACAGCATGCAGGCCAGCTTGTACCCTTGAAATTATTCACGTTTCATGTCTTAGCTGTACCAAGCTCTTGTGAAATAACCAGGCAAGGGTGAACGTTGCTTGCCACAATCCCACGGAGAGGCTGTTTTAAGCCCTGTAACAAGGAGCTCTGCTGCCCTCCCAAATAGCAGGAGCTATTTTAAAAAAACCTTACTATTGTAATCTTGGATTACTCCCTACCACCCAAATCCATTTCGTCTTAATTAGCACCCATTATTACAAAGCCCCTCCAACATTTCCATATTTCTCTGATCATTACAGTCCACAGATACTCAGTAGCAAAGTCCACCCAGCTGGGTATTTTGCATAAACTGGTTATCTTGAACCACATGCCCCTCTCACTCTTGTTACCGGCCCCATATTTTATGCAACAGTGTTGACACTTCCAGCCTCTTGCAGGTGCATTGCTTTGAGAGATTTAGATTAAGCCCAATCCAAGCAGCTCGCTGGGAGAGACAGAGGAAATCTGAGCTCCTCTCGAGTTAACGACTAAAATCTGAAAATTCAGCATGGCATCTTATAGTTTCACCAGGAAACACATCGCCCAAAGCGCAGCACAAAACCCAGCTGCCCTGAATATTTTAACAGCGCCACAGTGAAGCCAAAAGCTGAGCATGGACTTAGCACTGGAGTTTTGTTATTCCCTCTTGAAAGAAACACAGGTTGCACTAAGACTTCAATGAGAAACATGTCTTGGTAGTGTCCGTGCAATCAGCCACAGGAAAAAAAAAAAAAAAAAAAAGAAAATAAAAAAGTCCATTTCTGTTGGAAAAAACCTTATTACACAAGGTGAGGGCCCAATCTCCATGACTAGCTCTCGACAATTAAGCAGATATTTCCATACCTGCGGGATGGGGTCCCTCACTAGCAAGCATGCGCTTCATCTTCCAACTAATGATGCTCCAGCCAGCATCCAGCCCAGCCGCCTCACCCCTGGGGCCAGGGCTGCTTCCTGCTCCATCCACCAAACTCCATATTTTAAGTTTCCTTAAACAGTTGATAACTTCTAAGGTAGGGATAAGAATCATCTCAAGGACTTTTGCAAGACCCCTGCAACTCCACCAGCTTCGGTGCTGCTGGGAACGAGACCATAGCCCTGCAAACTCCAGCACAAACCCCTCCAGCCCCCAGATATGCTGCTGCTTTTCTAGAAGGAAGGGCACACAATTCTTCACACCCCAATATTATCCATCTTTCAAGGCCTTTCCTTGACTTGGGGTAGTTCCCAATGTCATAAGATGTCTCCAGACTCTGTGTCTTTGCAAGGAAGATGAAGATTGCAACCCTTCACTAGCCAGGGCCTCTTCGTTTTCCCCTCTCAGCATGCTTCAACCCCCTCTGAAGCTTAGCGTAACACCAGGCTGAGCATTAATCAACACAAAATGCACTTCATCCAACTTCAGCAGCCACGAGGAATATTTAAGTTTTATATTATGTGCTGGGATTATTTTTATATATATACCACCCTGTGTCTTTTTATATACACACTCGCACACATATATAAGCAAAACACACACAGAGTATTTCATTTCTGCAAAATATAATTTAAGCACAGGGATTTTTTTTGCCTTCAGGCAGCCCCGAGCAGCAGCCTCCCAGCACAGCGATGCCGAGTGCCCTCTGCTGTACACAGAGACAAATGCTTCTTTGTTTAAAAAAAAAGATCTATTATTTTTTAAAATACTTATAAACTTTATTTCGGACAAAATATTTATTAAAATTACACTTGATTATTTTGAGCACAACATGCAATACTAATGGCACAAGATTTCTCTTGTCAGACTGAAAGATTCATGACTTCTATAGATTGCATCAGCAGAAAGTAAATAGTCTGGGCTGGAACTACACGGGGTACAGTGTGAAAATGTTTTATTTATATATTTGAAAATAGCAAAGAGAAATCAGGACAAACAATATAGCTTTATTATTCAGGCATTTATGAGATATAGCCTTCACACTTCAGCAGATCGCACATCTATTCGAGGTACGAGCTGAAACTATCACGTGGCAACATGAAGTCATTTTTCTTTTGCAAAGCAGCATTGTTCCTGCTACTGGAAGGAAAGATACTATTAAAACATATTCAAATATATGTATTTGAAAGCTCTACCTCTTGTAATAAACTATGCACTTGATATTAAAAATCCGAGCTACACTGCACAAACCCGACTTAAGAATATTAACTTTTGCCTCCTCACATCCCAGCTCTCCTCAAATCTGACATTTAAAGGGGCTGCATTTCCAGCACGTGGCCTTTATGCCACCGAACGCAGACTTAATATGGCATGGGCGCAGCTCCGTGATGAGCATTCCCATTTGTTTGACAGGCAAGAAGAGAAAGGGAATCAGCCCATCCCTGCCCCACTACCACTTCTTCAAATGCTGCGCAATCTTAAGCAAAAGCCTGACTTCTGTAGAATTGTGGAGTTTGCAAAAGCAGGGATTAAATCATCTGCAAAGAATCAGGGCAGCTTATGAGACGACAAGCCCAGCAGCATCTCTGCAAAGGGGTCCACCTCCACCCAAGGCAGATGGGTCAAAACCCAACCAGGTCTTCCCCCCCCGGAGCAAGCCCTGCCGCAGCAAGCACCTGATGGCGTGGGGAGGATGGAGCAGCACCGCATGGTACGCAAACATCAAAATCTCAGTTATTGGCATCACCATGTATTTTCTTCCCTCTGCTTCATGCTCCCACAGAAGACGATGTCTTTTTTCAACCTGTCTCTGTGCAACACCTCGGCTCCGCAAGCGGGGCCCATCTGCTCCGCAAAGCTACGTGGGCACACCTCCGCACTGCCCTCGGAGGGTGGGAGAGGGTCGGTGGGGTTGGAGCACCCATGGGTGCAGTCTCCAGCGATGCCCGAGCCCACGGTGCTCCCACACGGCTGCCCCGTCCCCATCAGTTGATGAGCGGTTGCCGACTAGCACAGCCACACCGGCACAACTGGTTCCCCATCCCTTCCAGTGACTCACTGCAAAACCTCTCCATTTCCAGCATTTGTATTCACTTCACAGCTTGGATTTCCTAGAGGCAGTACCCAGGAAAACAAGCCTCCTCTTACACCCTCCTGTAAATGTATCCATGTGAAGCTGATCAAAAATATTCCAGTTTATTTTTTTAAATTAAATCTTTTACCAGCATTTTTTCCCAACAAAATGTTGGTATTTTTTATAACTTTTCATCTTGCTATTCTCGGGGATTCTTGTCCTAGATTCCTCATCTTGGTTGAAGGCCAAGCATCACTAGCTGAGCCAGAGGGAATATAAAAGCATCTTTCTAAGACGCTATAGAAAGGAAGAAGAATTGGACCCTGGGAGCCAATTCACTTTCATGCCTTGGGTATTTAAGGATCAAACACGCATTTGTGAGCTGACACAAGGTAAAAAGGTGGCTTTGAGACTTTACTGCGTCTAAAGCAGCTTCTGAAAGCATCTTTTTACAAGAGAGAAACCAGGAGCAGCAATGCGTCCTGGAGTGCAGCTGCTGATCCCTGGGGACAACCGATGGAAGGGACAGCTGGGCTCACCGGCCAGCTCCTGGTGGCACCACGGGCACGGAGCGCTTGCAACCGCTGCTCAGCTTGCAAAGCAAACAGCTGAAGGCAAGGAAACAGGAACCACTCAAGACACGCTGGGGAGGTTTCCTATGGTTACTGCTGCCATGGAAATATTTTTTTGTTGGCTTGATCTAAATAATATCTGGCTCCTCGGCTGCAGTACACTTCCCACAAGGTTGGGCTGGATCCTTAGACCTGCACCCAGCTACCAGGGTGCGACCATGTCAAGCACCGGCCGCCTCCGAGCTGGCCCAGGAGCATCTCACACCCAAGCTGCTCGGGGCTTTCCTCCTGGCTCTCCAGGGGCCCATGGCTTGGTTTCAAGGAGAAGAGGANGGGGGGGAAAAAGACATCTTTTACTAATTGCTCACAGCTGTGGCCAAGCAGCTCCCATTTCAGCTGCCAGGAGCTGCAGCCAGCGGGGAGTGCGCTGGGGCAAAGTATTCCTGCTCTCCCCGACGGGCTCTGGAGCGAGAGAAACCCCTCGCAGGGAGAGGGACTCTCCTCCATCCATCCACAGGCTCTGCATAGGGATTTCAATAATTATATTTATACACTCCCCTTATCAGCGAGAGCAGCCATTATGTCTTTTATCACCGTGGCGGCAGCATCTACAGGAGGGCAACTGATAGGGGATGAAATATTTGCTGCGATGGCTGAGTATAAAGTGTCTCCCTCCACGGTAAGAATAATAATTGTCATGTGTAGCTCTTGAAGTGTTAAGCCCTGGCATCAGGGCCCTGTGGAGAGCAAAGGCACACACAGGGCAGGAAAGGGCCTCTCCAGCAGCAGCAAAGAGCACCCTGAATCTCATATGCACCTCTCGGCCCTAGCATGGGCGCACACGAGAAAGGCTCTGGCCATCGGCCGCTTCAGGGCTGCACTGATGCGCGTCCAGAGCCTGCGAAGACACGACAGCCCACCAGAAAAAAGTCTCTTCACAGCCACGCTCGTGAGGCTTACCCCAAAATTAGTTTTCCTCACATCAGACAGTTCTGCTAATGTTACAAATTCCTCCAACATTAGATAGTGACCGCAGAGATGCTGCGCGCGCGGGGAAGAGTCCCCAGCCTGGCTTTCCCCCCCCACCCCCCGCCACGGCTGGGAGATTATTCATCGGAGAAAAAAAGCAAATATCCAAATGAGCATCACAAATTGCAAAACCATCTGCCAAAGGTCTCAGCTGATACTATCGGCCGTCCTTAAGCTCAGTGATAGACTTACAAGCCAGACAATGAAAATGCAATTGATTATTTGAAGAGTGACTCACTGGTGTAATAAGGATGGATTACTGGGCGGGGGGGAAGAATGTCTTTGAAAAAAAATAAAAGACTGCAGATTGACTTTTTAAAGGCAAACAGAAAGGGAACAAAACCCAAGAAAAACTCTTGAAAGCACTGAACAGCCCTCTACAGCGGAGAGCAACAAAGAGGAGGGCAGCACTCGGTGGGCGTCAGCAGAAGAGCTGCGCCCCGGCCCCCTCCAGCTGAGGATCTCCGGTACCAGCCTTTATCCACCCAATTCGGCTTTCTCGCCAAATTGGTGGCCAGGCGCTTTTTCTTTCACGCCACACTGCGCTCGTGACAAAGGCCTGTTGCAAACCCTCTATTAAAGGAGTAGGAGTTTTCCCTCCCCACCAAACCTGTGCTGCGCACCCTGGGCGGGCGACCGCAGCCGCTGGGGCTCCACGCTCTCCGGGGCTCCGTGGGGTTGATAGGATGCATCCTGCAGGGAAAATGGATTCTGCATGCTCCTGTGGGGCCAGCAAGGAGGACCAAGAGGGCTGAGGCTGCGGCAGGGCAGCAAACCCCAGTAAGTGGATGGGGATGCTGAGGGTAGGGGTGACAGCTCAGCTTTGCAGCTGCTGGAGCCACAAGCGACCCTTCATCCCCCACCTCTTCCCTCTCCCCCTCTCCTTGCACCAGCTCAGTGGAGGCTTCAACAACTGATTTTACCCACTATGCCAGGCTTGGGGGGCTGCACGGGGAGTGCAGGACCTTCCACATCCAGCAGGGCTGAACTGTTAAAATCAGTTCACCCCGTCCCACTAAATCACACCCTAAGCAGCACTCAAATCCGTAACCGCAGCCTCCAGTACCAACAGCCATTTGCTTGAAGGAGATCCCCACTGCAAGCTAGTCCATCCCGTTTCCAAGTTTTGCAGGTCTGTCTTGGGCAATTCCATCCCAAAAGGCTCCGTGAGGGAGCTGTGCTTTGCCGGTGCACGGCAGCACATCCCCATGGCCAAGGAGTGCTCACATCCATCCTTCTGCCTTCAGGATGGCAAACCCCACTTGCTTACACCAGACAGGTAACATTTCACTCTTTGCATACCAAGAAGCAGCTGTAGTTATTTTTCCAAAAACCTAGAGGAAAAAAAAAAACACTACCAACTTCTAAAAAGATTTGTTTAGTCTAGGAGTAAAATATCAGCTAAATTCAGAATTTGGTGTTTGTCCACTCTGTCCCCTCCATCATTGGTGTTGCTCACAATCACTCCAGAAACAGAATAACCCCCCCCCAAGGCAGCCCAAAACCCAAACCAGCTAATTAATGGTTTTGCACCCCACTCATAAAACTAGAATTGCACGAGTCTGCTTCAAAACAGACAGAAAATGTACGCATGCTGCACTTTCTCTAGGAGAGATTCTGCTTTTTTGGCTTTTGCCGGCAGCTTGGCTGCGATGGAGCGGGGCAGAGCCCGTCAGCAGAGCAACTCCAGTTACAGCAGCTGCAGACTAGGACTCTGTGTTCAGCTGAAATTTAATCAAGAAGTGTCTCAAAGTCCTTTGAGTTCTTGCAATACTATCCTGACTGGCTTGTAAAGGATTTCAAACAGGCTCCCCGGGCTTGCCCGGATACAAGTACATACCTCACCTGCTCTTTTGTGTATCGCATACAAAAAATTAAAGAATTCATTTTAGGCTTTCTGCCAGGGACAACACTGCCTCCAATATTGTAATGCTCTGTTAAAGTGGACGTCGTGTCTCCCAGCCAACACAAACAGGATACCTTATCAGTCTCGGCTGTTTTAAGTGCTGTTTCAGCAGCAGGGCATGAAGACATGGAAGGGACAGGCCAAAAAACTGGTTGGGAGTCCCTTAAATGCAACTGCGCGCTCAACACATATAAAGATAGATTGTCCCAGGGCAGGACAACATTGAAAAACCTCACGGGGATCCCTACTCCCAAACCCACCCGAACGCCCAGCCTGATGGCCCCTCGGCAGAGATGCTGCGGGAACAGCGGCAGCAGCACGAGCCATCCCTGGTCACCCTGCTCTTTGCCTACTGCCACAGGGGTTGAAAACGCAAAGAAAAAGTAGACCCTGATTTTTCAAACACTTAGACAAGTGCTTAATCTCACAGGTGTAAGTAAATAGGACAGCTGAAGTCATTTATGGCAAGCAAAGTGCGTGCTCCAGCACCCTCTGTGAGCTCCAGCGCGCACAGCAGCCACTCATCTCAAATCACCCTGGGCGCAGAGGCTGAAGGACACGGACTTTGTCAATGAGTAACCTGCCAGGGAATGACTCTCCTTCCTCAACTGCTTATGACAACAACAACAACAAAAAGCACACCAACAACAACATGAAAAACAAACTAACAATACCAATCCATTTGTGAAAGGCTTTAAAATCAGCAGACAAAACCCACCTTTGATTGTTTTGCTCCCCTCCACCAGAACAACTGCGTTTTCCGCTCAGGAGACAGGCGCCTCCTGCCCATCCCTGGGGACAGGCACAGGTCCCCTGGGGACAGCAGCCTGCTTGTCCCCTCCGTGGTCCCTCAGGGACCCACCTCCGGAGCAGCGGGATGGACCGCCCCGGGATGGACCGCACCGGCTGAGTTTTGCTTATTGCAGCAGGTTCCCTGTTGCAAAATGAAAAACTTGATAAAACCCACCGGGTCCAGTGGAGTTCGCTGCGGCAGCAACGCGAGCATAAGCCCATTCAAGATAAGGTATTGCTATTCTCACATCTCCAAAGCCTTTCAAATAAACATGCAAGAAGTGTGGAATATCTGAATCCTAAAGGAGAGAGAGGCACAAAGCATGTTATTCATGAAAAGGAAAAGCTGGAAGCGTGTGTATGAAAGATACATAACCTACGAAAAATGCTGAAAACATATGGAAGCAATAATCTGTACTACTTTTTTTTATTATTTTTTGGAAAGTAGAAACAAATGCTTCAGAATTCAGTGTTACTCATTCACGTGCTGCGTTACAAATATTATTGTTTCTCCTCTCGGGATGAGGCGCTAGGCATCAAACCGGAGACCCAAACGCGCCCCGGGATGCGTACGCGTGCCTGCTGGGATGTCCCTCCTGCGGGCAGGGCCAGCACCAGGAGAACACAGATGGAGGCTGCAAACGCACGGAGAGTTTCTCATTGCACGGCCAGTCCCGTCTGCTGCTCGCCACACACGAGCAGATAACGTCCAGAGCGCTGGCAACTGGACAAACACACAAAGAAAATAAACATCCACTGCCACTAGCAACTCCCTGCCTACAGTCAACAAGGCAGAGAGGGCAGTTGCAAAGCGACCTCTCCACCATCACCCAGCAACCTCAAGTGTCTCTGGGCTTCTGGTCAACCACCTCATTTACCAGGTCACCATCTCACAACGCACATCTCCCCTTTTTCCTTGTCCATCAGCTTAGCCTTGTCCATAGGTTTTTGTGGTCCAGTGGTCAACCCTTTGGGCTGATCCCATCTGGGATCTTCAGGTGGTCTCTCCTTGGAAGCTGGAAAGTTTGTCCTTGCAGATGCTTCCAGATCCAACGAGGCCAGACACAATCAGACTTCTGTGGGACTGGCCACATTATAGCGAGATGCTGAGTTATGGAAACAAATAAATACTCGAAACAGTTGTATGCACCAAAACTTCACTTGTTAATATGGAATATTACTGAATATGAAGTCAACAGTCACATAAACAGTTGCCCCGGAAGGTAAGGGCAGGCATTTGTGCTGTACAAACACACACTGCTGATATTAAGACCGTGATGTGTGACAAGGATGCATGAAGAGAAGCAGATCTCTTCCCCACCAAAACATGATTTTGAGGGACAAAGATTACACAGCATATGCCAGAAAAAAAAAAAGAGTCTTCAGGAAAAGATGTAAAACACAATCTCACACTGAAACGAAAAACCCAGTAAGCCAGTCTTTGTCTTTATGTCATGTTTATTACCGTTATTTAAATGCTTCTGCAAACGAGAAGAATAACTATGGCAACAAAGACTTCTCCAAAGGTTTTCAGACACTATTTTTAAAATTATCTTATCTGTCACAGCATCTGAATGCCTTCCCTCTGAAATCAGCCGCATGCCACTGCCTCTGCAGGCTTTGCAAACCAGGTGGAACATCCCCCCCTCCTCGAACCAGAGCTCAAACACGGTCTTGAGATTTAGGTGTCCCGCATCTATGGTTTAGCTGGTGGTTTTGGAGAAGGTAGAGAGCAGGGAACAGCAAGGCTGCTGAATTGCAAGAGTATCGGGTTTTTTGCACGGCATTCTCAAGGAGCAAACAAACCATGCCTCTGTGTGCTAAACACATGCCAATCTCCCAACGCGAAGGATCCGCTATTTTAAATACAGTACTAAGGCTGTAATTTTACTTCGCCCGGAGTAAATCCGAAATTAGTTCTTCACAGTAGGCTTAACAGCAGCAAAAGCCACTCGCTCCCTTCCTGGAGCTGCCAACTGTTTGTCACCTTTAAGGTTTGCATAGTCACACTAATCGCACCAGGACTAGGTTATAAATTCCCTTCCCTTCCCTCCTCCTGGACCACCTCCCTCGCAGGCTTTTCTCCGCAAGACATTATGCAAAAGACACTCCTAATGGCTATTCATTCACCAAACTCCAGCGACGGCTTTATTTAATGCCAAAGCTTGTTAACAAGCTGAATGGCACACAGTTTAATGTAATGCAGATCTGATTAGAAAACAGCAACTGAGCTCCTAAGGAGTTGGGAGATTTTTATTGAAATTGATTTCACTTTTTCCACACAAAGCCACCTCTCAAGTACCGACCTGTATTAATGAGGACTTTGTTACGTACACCCAATTTCCATCCTCCAGACCGCAGCCCACACAGATGAACTTTTCAGTCTTTACATACTGTACTGACAACGTACCATAAAAGAAAGGGATGTGATTAGAGGAAGGAGTCACTTTGCTGTTCAGGCCCTGAGAAATTGGGGGTTATACCGGTTATAGTTTGATAGCCACGTCCTCATAGACTTCACGCCCGAGGATGGTGGAATTCGATCTTCAGCCTTTTCAGACAAACCACTTACTTTCTCCTCTTTGGGTCTAAATGATTTAAAACTGAAAATTGAGTTTCTGCCTTGCAACACGAGGCAGAGGTCTGTGGCACGCAGGAGGTCTGAGAGCTTCGAGGGGTAAGACACAGGCAGTGGGCTCCAGTTTAACTGTGTCTGTAACACAGGGTGTTTTCAGTTCCTTGCGTCCACCAAAATAGCCTTAAATATACCAACACTTTTATAGGATGATTCACCCACCACCTTGAATTTGAGATTGTAATTTCATAGCAAAATTAAGAAGATTAAACAACAAACTTAAAACCAGGGACATTTTTTAATTACTTAGCAATCCCCTTTCTTTTTTTTGCACATCACCTACAGCACAGAGACTGGTTTTATTCTGAAAAGAAAACAGTTCTGCAGAATACAATTTATTTTTGAGTGGTTTCCCTGGCTCAGGAAGTATGCATGCGCTTCCAGGAATGATAAATTCAACCAACACTCAAAGCCATCTCCCCATCTGAGAAAAGTGGCTTTTAAGGGAACGTACGGGCACAGAAATCTTTGGTGTCTAACAAAGCAATTTGCCTGCTTGATGGAGTAGCTGCACAGATCACACCTACAATCATAGGTAACTAGAAAATGCACAGTCCTGCGTAATTACGTGTACGACAATGCCTGTATCAGCAATGGTTTCAGTGCCTGCAAGCTTATAAATTCTTTTCCTTCTCCCTAAAGCATATCACCAGTTGCCATCTTTGAAGCGAAAAAGTTCCATTTACATTTATCAGCAAAACTCCGCTATTAAAGGATTATAAAAAGGCTTACAAATCTCTAGCGGTTAATTGATCCAGGTTTTGTATCCATAATCTGCAGCTTTCCTTGCAAACCCTTGTTTTCTTCCAATCTCACTCTGCACGTTAAGGTGGCGGTGAGCATCCCCAGCAGGAGCTGGCTACGCCGCCCCGTGCGCAGAGGGCTCGGGCTCCTGAGCGTATTTTCAACCTACAAAACTACGATTAATAATTTGCCTGCTTGCATGTCCCGGGTATTAATAGACCACTGGCTAGTAAAAAAATTAATGTGCTTCCTCTCTACTGTGTTCCAGCAAATAGGTTGCCTTTACTTAATTGCCTAATTACTCTTATATCAAGGCAATTAAATGTGAACGTGTGTGCAGGAGGGCTCTCGGCTTGTCCAGTCCCTGGTGTAACTGCAAAGTGCTGCAATGCCCCTGGGGGCTGACCCCCACCCATACCCACAGGGCCCCATCCTTCTCCTGCCCCATGGGAGGTAACCCTTTCCTTCCTGAGAAAAGGCTGCTGGAACAATCAGTTTTAGCCACAATCCTTGCCCGTCTCCAGGGTCCCTATGAAAAGGGCAGCCAGGAGAGAGCTCCAGGCGGTCCTGGCAGGCTGGAGCCTTCTGCTCCACCTCCTCTTGCATGCAGGGTTTCGCAGGATCCGGCGCAAGAGGCACAGCGTGCCAGTGCAGAGGGCACAACCAAACAGAGCCGCGACACCACCTCTCACCTGAATGCTCCCTAAGTAGCTGGGTGCCTCTTCTGCTGGACCATTTGGCCTTCGATGGGATGCTGTCAAAATTTGCCTAATTTTTCAAAAGCCGCTGCATAGTTGCACCCTCTGACATAACAAAACTCAAACCACAGCACCTCACAAGCACTTGGAGCAGAGGAGAAATAGCTTTGGTGACCACCCCTTTTCTTCTTATCCTACCGCTGGAAGTTCACCTTGACACTTTTAAGCATCATGCAGCGCCTCTGCGACAATGCCTGCTACCCCAAACTTCGGCTGCAAGGAAACCTGGGACAGCTTGGGAAAGCACTTACAAGCCCTGAAAAGACAACTCAGGGGTGACCTTATAAATCTATTAACGCACACATGGCAGATTCAGATTATAGGGAGGGTGTCAGGAGACCACAGCTTCTGCAGCCCAGACGGAAGGGACACCTTTGCCTTCTGAAGGTCCGAAGTGCTACATGGTGCACTTGGATGTGCCACCGGCACCTGCGGAGGGCCGGGCTGGAGGACCACAGCGAGCCCCACTTGCCGCTGCGCATCCCTCAAGACAGACCTCAGCCCACAGACCCCATCCCACCACACCTCGGAGCAAACGCCACTGGGAACGATGATTTGCAAGGCTGAAGCTTAAGATACAACTCAATGCGAATAAATCAATCCCCCTCCTCGCTCTGAACCCGTGCTTTAATCTGCTGAGACGCAGTTCCAAGAAGTAGGGCAGAAGCTGGGAGGAGGGCCGAGCGCGGCAGATGCTGGAGAAAAGGGTATACCCTATAAAATAAGGTTAAAAGGTCACCAAGGGCTCCTTGGCCTACTAAGTCTGTACACCAGCTTCTGGAGCCCACGGCCCCGATTTAATATCGCCGAGTCCCAGATTGCCCATGAGCAGGAACTCATTTCTAGACAGCCCGACGTGGAGAGAGGGGAAGGGGCTGATCCAGCACGGGGCCAGGGCTCGCTGTGCCTCGCAGGCACCAGCACCGTCCGCTTTGCAGAAAGACACAACAGAAACAGCTAAAAATACGCGTTCATTCTTACACACACCCCATCCATTCTAATAGCTAAATCTCTGCTTGGCATCACCGAGAGGGGATAAAGCCATCGTGGGGTCACGGGGGAAGGCAGGAGTTTCAGCAGCGGTTTGGTGCAAACAACCCAGACCCCCGTCCGCCCCGATGCCCCCTTCCCACCCCTCCCCAGCCTGCCCAGGCTGTCCCCGGGCGAGGGCAGCGACCCGGGGCAGCAGGACGAGCCCCTGACGGCAGCGGGGAGCGGACCGGTGGCGAGGTGCTAATTAGCAAACTAGTTACCCCAGTCCCGGGTCCGGGTCCTGCGCGGCACAGGCACACCTGCGTGCTGCTCGGGAGGCTGGAAAACCCACCCACGTCTCTAGAACCACCAGGCAGGGTGGGCAACGCTTTCAGACCGACGCAAGTGCTCTCCCCCCCCCCAAAAAGCCCCATCTGCAGCTTGAACAGGGCACGGAGCTGGGAGGGAGCCACAAAACCCTGCGGAGGGTGAGCCGGAGGGACATCCATTGGGTTCCCACTGCCCAAAGGGGACGGGGCGATGGGAAGGGGGTCTCGCCGGGCCTTACCTCCACTTGTGCAGGGCGAAGCCGGGACACTGGTCCCCGCAGGTGGTGCAGGG
>VZTL01019458.1:0-30477 GCA_013400535.1 Scopus umbretta | reverse complement strand
CAGCCCGCCCCTCGGCCCGCAGGCACCGCCCCGGGAGAGCACGGCCACCCCCCGGGCCGGCCCGAGCGCACCGCCGCGCCTGCCGTCATCATTCCGCTTCAGAGTGAACCGCCCTCCCCCGCGCCTTTCCCGGCTCTGGTGGTTGTGCCGCCGCGCTGGGGAGCACGGCGCTGGGCCAGCTCTGCCCGGCGGTGCAGCGTGCGCACGTAGCTCGCCGGAGCACGAACGTTCATTAAAAAAAACCCCCTGGGCTCCCAAAAAGCAGAGATGGGATTCTGCGGCGCCGAAGGGGCACGTGCTGAAGTCACAGCTCTCAGCGCGCTGCAGCCTGCGCGGCGCGGGGGGCTTTTGCTGGCGTAAGCAAAGGCGGGGAGCAAACAGCCCGCGTTCCCGCCGGCCTGCTCTTCCCTTCCTCGTGGAGAACGGATTTAGTCCACGAACACTAGCAGGGTGCAGGAGAAACATGGTCACGTGAAGTGTATTTGCAGCGTGAGATGCTGGGCCAGGACACGAAGCGCCTGTTACACCCCCGGAGCTCACGGTCCTCCCGGCGCTACACGTGGGCCAGCGGGGCCGGGAGCCGTAGGGCTGGGAGCCATGGGGCTGGGAGCCGTGGGGCAGCCCATGCATCAGCCTGCCCTTGTCACTTATGCAATGCGCTACAAAGGGATCCCCGCGGCCAACAACCAGCCCCTACCCCTGGGGGTTTGCCATCAAACAGCACATCTGGCACGAGGCAGAGCGAAATGAAACACGGGGAGAAGGGGGAGCAGCAAACGTGCTTCGCGGAGCACGGGGCTCCTCGGAAACTTGTCCCCAGTGGGGAAGGAGCAGCTTCGCCGTTAGCATTTCACAGCTTCACTTCAGGCTGTGGTTGTTCACAGAGCCTGTCATCTCCTTCCCCTCCTTCCCTGCCTCTTTGTTCCCTTGCCTTTCTGCCTCACAGCTGGTTAAAACCGTAACGCTTTGATAATTTTTTTTTTTCACTTAATCAGTTCTCATTTTTGTCAATTTTTCACTTGTATCTTCTGAAATGAGGCTGGGAGCTGTGTGGTTGCCTTTTGAAGAGTCTCAGGCAAAAAGTTTCAGGGAGATTTTAATTCTTTCCTCCGATAAATGTTGGGCTTTCTTAAAAAAAAAAGTCAACAAACAGGGGATTTTTTCAGAGAGAAAATTTTCTTTTTCATGGGCTTTCTTCATGTCAGTGGGAAAATACTGACATCCCTCCCTGCTCTGTTTTCCCATGGTTGCTATTTTTACCCTTCCAAAACCCTCCAGCTTCCCTCCATTGCTCCCTTCTGCCAAATTTCCTCAACATTTTCCTTCTCAGTTTCTCTCCTAGTTTCCAGCTCATACGAATGCACAAGTATGTTAGAAACTCTCAGGGGAGGAGGCGATCTCCTCGAATACACACATGTTTCATCGCATGGTGGGCAACTGAGTGCAGGCTGGGGTTTGACCTCGTATTAAAACATCCCTACTTAGATGTATCTAGTATCAGATACAGTCGTATCAGGGTGCTGAGTTCCTGTTATCTCTACTGAAGGTCAACGGGATTTCAGGGAATGAGCATCGTGCAAGAAAGGGCCTGAAATTCTCTAGCACTTTGGGTGTCTTGCATAAGATTCAGAATATTTAAAACTCCAATTAAAACGGCTGAAATAAAAGCATTATTGGATACAGGACTTATAACAAGATTCAACGTGCTGTGGGAAATGCTTTAAAGGTGACCTGCAAATCCTTTTTAATTGCTTTGCTGTTGCAAGAGATGCTGTGTGCCCTCAATAACAGGGATGGTGAGGACATCTGCTATAAGTTTAAAACAGCAAAAGTAAGTCAAAGTTGGAGGGTAAGTTCCTTGGAGGTGTGGCTGTGCTGAATCACAGCTCCAGTCTTCCGATGAAGAGGCAGGTCCTAAATTGCTTCTTAAAACAGGGCGAGTTGGTCCCCTCCCTCCACCCCAAGCTGTCCACGGGGCCACCAAATTCGCCTGCCACCCTACACGGCTTGTATCCTCCAGCCCTATTTCAGTAGATAGTGCAGATGTTGGTGGGCAACTCCTCAATGCCCAGGCAAAGGGCAGGGAAGGCTCTGAGCATCGAGACTTGCACCCGGGTGTTCAAAAGGAGAGGGGAGAGGAGGGCTTAGCCTGGGAGTGCAGAAGATGAAGATAAGAGGCGGCGTGCTCACTGCCTGGTGTAGCCTGGAGGGCAAATCTGGGGAAATCACATACACCCAGAGCCATAAAAATAACCAGGTTCCAAAGACCCCAGTAGAGTCAGGTCCCTGGTGACTCCTAGGCATCTAAGTATCTCATGGGGACAGCCGTTCCCCTCTGACCCAAGACATCCAGGGCAAATGAAGGGCTAGTCAGGTGGACTCCATCCACATTTTAGGGATGCTCAGCTGCTGCATCTAGATAAGGAAGCAGCCAGGCCAGAACATCGTCTCTGGGATTTTTGGGAAAGGGAGGGGAGGCATTATCTCACTGGCCTGAACGCTCCTCTTCTCTTTCCTCCCCCAGAAAAGCTGCCAAGGGTAAAGATCTCTCAGGAAATAAACTCCCACTCCCTTGTTCTCACCACGTTCAAAGGGGATGATGCACACATCCTGGCATGGCTGGGCGGGCAGGGGACAGCAACGCAGACCCAGCCCTACCTGTGCTACCACGAGAGGTACTTTCCAAAGGGGCTTTTATAATTTTGTTTTTATAAACGTGTAGATCTTCCTCATGAGAGGAGACAAACCTAGCTTGGAGGTGGGGGCGTGTCAGATACTGCTGTCAAATAGGCTCAGGAACAGAGGCTCGTGGATAATATATGCCAGACAGTTTGTCTGACAAATTATTGTTTCTGCTGTCACTTAAATTGTTCCGTACGTCATCGTCCCCTCCCATTTCTGTTTCAACCAAACCTGCCTAGAGATGACACTTCTTCCAGCCCTTCTCATGACTAAGCCAGTTTAAAACCCAGTTTTCTCTGTTCGTGCACTGTGAGAGGGACCCCGTTCCCTTTTGAAGTTATGGATGGCCGAGAGGAGGGAAAAGACAGAAATGTTGTTCTTTTCCTGCTCCCTGTTGTACATGATATTACAGAAATAATTACGAATAAAATCAGAGAGCTCGGGGAAAGGTAAAATGCAGCTCCTGCGTTAGTTCCCGCTAATGGGGTAGGTGGTGCAGGGGCTGACGTGGGATCTGTGCAGGAAAGCAGCCCTGGATGCGGGGCAGGCGCTGCAGTGGCCGCAGCGTACCCAGGCTGTGTTAGCCCTCGTGGCTCAGCAGGTCTGGTCACAAGCCCTGCAGAGCACCTTAGTCCGACATGCACATTGTGCTATGCCTCCTGGTCAGATAAACGCACTTCTTCAAGTAAATTCAGCCTCTGGCAGAAGGTGGAAAGAAGAAAGCCATGTTGCTGCAGAGCTGTTCTGCTTGTCCGGTCCCAAGGTATGTGCCCAACCTCACGGCTCTGCCACGTCTGACCTTGTAGCATGCCCCACTACTGCATGTGGAGGAAAGGAGGTGCCATTTGGGCTCTGCTCTTCTGGTGACCTCCTTCCCCTTTGGGACACCAGCTTGAGCAATAGCAGCAGAGAAGTCACTTGTGTCCAAGCCCAGTGGGCAGTTCTTACCGCCCAGGAAGAGGAGCTGCAGGTCCACAGGAGTAGCTGCGAACAGGGGATGAAAAATATGGGGACAACCTGTGCCACCAAAGACCATGGGAGTCTCTGCCTCCAGCTCTGGCCTAGCAATTCTGGACGGGAGTTAGCTGGCAGACACAACACTTTTGTGTACGGAGCCAGGAAAATTTGCTAGCCTTTCCAGGAAAGTGTCCCTAGCATTTCTGTTCTGCAAACCATGCCTCGTGTTAGGAAATCAGCTCCAAAATACCTGCAGAAAGCTCTTAGTATCCCTCCATCAGCTCTGACACCCCTGTGCCTCTTACGGTCCAGCCCTTGACCATCAGCACCGGGGCAGCAGTACCACCAACAGAAAACACCGGAGTAAAGCAGAAAGCAGCCCTCATGTTGTCTGCCAGACCCATACATTTCTCCCTTCAGCGATGTCAGGGTGAATTTGGCTGTTACAGACCGAGTCAGTCCCCTCGCGGTTCCCCCTGCCAGCAGCCTGAGCAGGTGAATTACAACTCAACATGAATCCTGTCGCCATTTAGTACCCTGAAGGTAATAAATGTCTGACTGTTATTAGGCAGTTATTGACTGAAGCCTTTCAACAACAAAAGGAGGGCTTAAAAAATGCCTCTAAGTGCCACAGCTGCTGAAGGAGTGTGCCAGGGACCAGGCATCTATTTTACTGCATAGTTCTTCCACCAAGCCTCCTCCTTCCTGGGTAAAGGTGCCCTCACGAGGGTCTTTTAGGAGGGAAACAATTCAGTGTTTCCGCTCGTTCCGGCTTCGAGATTTGCAATTACTGCAGGCAGAAAGGACTGTGCATAAACCCTAATTTGAGGTGGGGATATGGAATTTCAATCTGTGCCGTGCATAACAGGAACCCAGGCCGGGATGAATCATGCTATGTTACTTCAGTTTTAAATTTTTTTTGCACTGCGTAGGTTTTTCTAGGGCATATTCCATCAGGCACATACTGGTCAAATTCACTTTGAACATTTATTACACTGTTAGTCTGCGGTACACACACTTGAGTTGTCAGAAACAGTAACGAAGTGGGCTTAGCAACTTAACAAAACCCTTCCATCATTTCTGCAGATCGCCATACATTTTCCAAGTGCTCTTTATCACAGCCATTTGACTACTATTTTTTTTTGTTAGATTTGTCAGTTCTGAGGTATTTTGATTAAAACCGCACTGAGTAATTTCACCTTTTTTCCTTCATCAATACAGTAATTTGTAAATATCCCAGGAATTTTTTTTTTGTCCTCCCACCCAGGAATGCAAATGGCCATTATGTGCTCTCCAAGGTATCTCCAAATAACCCTTCTCCTTTTAACCTTAGGGTTTTATTGCGTTAGTTGCTAGGTAACTGCGTAAGATTTATAGCCATCTATTGTTAATTTTGAAGGCAGTCTTCAATTTACCCGTAAATAGCATTTGGGAGTTGGAGTCCACACCAATAAAAACTTGCAGCCCAGTCCCACTCCGTGGAGAGGAGCACCTGCTATGAAACGCAGAGCCAAGCGGATACATAAAGATTACACCACCCCCCCCAAAAAAAAAAGGGGGCCAGCCCCTCTCCAACCAGGCAGGCTGCGCACTGCTGGGGTGCTGGAGGGGCCCTGGGCTCCCCTGGCTTCTGGTGCCGGCGTGGAGAAGTGCCGGTGTTGGGGTGCGGGCTGTGCCGGACGCCGAGCGCAGTCCTGGCTGCTGCCCCGCTCCCCTCCCTCCTGCTCCTCTTCCAGCCCCCTCCTTGTCCTTGCAGGCTGTTACTCACTCCCCGAAATGACAGCGCTGCAGCTTTTTCCCAGAACTGGATTTCTTTGCTGTCAAGCTCAAGACTCCCCAGGCGCAGCTCTACCTCGCCTCTCTTTGAGGAGAGGTGGGTGGTAGGTGGCCCTGGTTCATGCAGTTCCTTAAAGCTTCTCAATTTGAGGCTAAACAAAGCAATCAAGCGGGGCTCTGCCAATTTGCACGAAACCTCCTTGCGCTATAGCAACAAGTAATTTTCTGCTATCCCCTCTCAATCCCTAGAGCTCTTTTGCGATCCAGCAGAATTATTTGCTTTGTGCTGTAAATTCACACTCCTTCCATGCTACTTTTACTTTTCAGGACTGTTCCTGAAGATGAGAAAAAAACAAACCTATTTGGGGTAACTCGCAGAGAGGCAAGTGTGAGCAGCCGAGGCAGGAGGCGAGCTGTCAGGAGTGAAGCCATCCTGCCCTTCACTTGCAATGGCACTGGAAGCACCACAGATGTTGTTCAGTCCCTCACATTAATCATGCATTTGCCATCCCACAGGTGGAAAGGTCCTTTTATTTATTTTTTTAAAGCCGCTTTATTGTCTCTCCTCATTGAGGAAAAAGAAAATAGCTTTTTTCTTTCTGTTTCACGGGATTGAAACCTGCTGATAAATAGGGGAGTGAGGTACCTGACAAAACCAGACTGCCGGTGGTTGTGGTGGGGCCGTAGCTCAAATCAGGCAGATGTCAGCTGCTCTGAGGGAAAATGCAGAAAACTATGTCTATGATCCCTGAGATGCCAGAAGTGGTTTCTCTTCTGGCCACCAATGTTGTCAGGTTTGATGTTTGTGCTGTTTTTACCTGCTGGCGATACTGGTTCTTTGGCCAAAGCAAACAGCCCAGGACCTACCTGCTGTGTAAAGCTTCCAATACTCCCAAGTTAAATGCTTCCATACATTTAAGCTCTTGAAAGGCCCAAGCCATCAGGAATGATCGATTGGGAAAATGCCATTGGTGCAATCTGGATGCAAGTCATGTCTGGAAAGCTTGACGTACCACTTGCACAATGTGGAGGAAAGCTGACGAAGAGGAGGCTGTAATCAGATTATCTATGGCCCCTAAGGAAGGCAGCCTCTCCTGGGGCAGGCATGCAGCTCTCGGGGGTTATTCCAGGTGAGCTACACACTAGCACAAGGCACACCCACTGCGTTTTCCACACAGAGAGGGATGAAGATGTAGATGTTGACAAGAGCTGTCGGAAGGACTTTGGAACACCCCACTCGATGCAATTCAGTCAGCAGAATTTAGGAACACCTCTAAAAAATGTATCTGAAGGGCAACATCTCTCCATTTGCCCCAGCTAGATGGGGACAGCAGTCCAAGTGAGAGACAGCAGAGCAGTCTGCTGTAATGCCCTTGGCTGAGGTCTCCTTAGATCACCTGTGCCACCGATCCGTGTGGACTGTCCCCCGAGACACCTGAATTTGAAGAGACCTGGTACGCTCAGGGATCCCCCGGGAAGACAGCAGTGGAGGAGAGAGGAAGACAGCACAGTCTTTCAGCAGCTGAGCCCCAGCGCAGATGGGAAGGCAGGCCACTGGCTTCTGCTCTCACAAGGCAAGGCTTAGACTCACCGTGTTCTTCCCTGCTGCTGCCAGGAAGCAAACCTCCGTGGCAACTGCTGAACTACGCCTCCTTCCAGCAGCTTGGCCCGCGCCATATGCGGTTTATTATTTCAGAGCTCAGTTATTTGCCAGTTCAGCTAATGTGGGCACGTTTTATCTGTAGCTGCACTTTCTCAAGCAGGGCTAGATTGCCACCAGTGGGTACGTGTTTGCTCTAGCTAAGCTCCAGCAAGGTGTCAGCCTGAGGGGCAAGCGCACAGTTGCATTCTCCCAGCACCACAAATCCGGCCCCTGCTCCAAAGGGCTGGTCAAACCGGAGACTCAAAAGTTGAGACAACTTCATCTGGGGAGCCCAAGCCATGTGTGAGGCCAGAGCTCCAGCCCCTGGCAGTAGCTGGTACCTGCTCGCATCCTTGGCTGCAGGCGGCTTCGCTCATGCCTGCCGGGGGGGAGGATTACAGAGGCATGGGAGCAAATAAGCCCCCGCTCATACTTGCCAGTCACTTTACTGCAGGTCTGCCTGCACAGTGGCTAACCTGGACACGTTTGTTCTTGCCAGTTTGCAGGGAGCCATCCCCGCTTCCCTGCTACCGTGAGTGGGAGCAATTAAAGCATTTCACAGCAAATACTCCTTTCTTGGTGAGGGTGGGGGAAGGCAGGCAGAAAGCAGTGAATAGCTTCAAAGAGAAAGGTCAGCAAGCCAGCGAGAATGGATTAGTAAAGGACAATGCAGCAAAGACCTGATTAATTTAATTGCTCATCTGAAATGTAGTCACAGATTAAAGAAGGATGAAGAAATTATAAGCATATGAATGGGAGCCAAGTAATAATTTTAAGGGAGAAAATATGCAAAGCCCTGCCTCCCCCTGCACCCTCTGCCTTGCATACAAAGGGGTTTGTATTCAGCGATTACTCTAGACTTCTGGCTCTTGTCCTCATGCTGTCTTTTCAGAGATGGAGACACCAACTACCAACAAATGTTTAAGTAGCTGCAGCTTGATATTGCTGCTGGCGGCTCAGATTGAGCAGAAGCATTAAAGCTCGGCATGCGCCCGGGCCCGCGAGGAGATGTAATGTGGAAACCATTTGGGCTCTTACACTCCCAGCAGAACTGAGGTTTTCCTGGTGGAAATGCACTGAAGTGCATAGCTTCAGTCTCTGGATACTTCATATCCAGCCACTGCCTTGAAGGGCCTGAATCAGCTTCACAAAGGAGAAATGTCTTTCTATCTTCCCTCAGCTTCACATGGTACCTATATCAGATCTCCCTGTACTTACAGTCAACAGATCACATCTCCAAACACTTCAGAAGTAATTTTTATAACTAGAGAGAGGCACAAGTAATTTCATGGAAAACTTCACAAGTTCGTTGGTTTTGTTTTGTTTTGTTTTTAATTGGAACAAACAAACCAAAAACCCCCCAGGAAATAAAGTACAAAAAGCATATGGGTTAAGTCAAAACACTATTCTCTTCTCATTTTCATTTTTCAAAAACTGTGCCTTATGTTTGGTAACATAAACTAGCTGAAAAATTAAGCCAACTTTGAAGTGGAAACTCAGACTCTTCTGTGAAGGCCAAAAATAACTTCTTAGCCTTCTTCATCTCGCTATTGCAAAGAGAGGTCAGAAACTTGTCAACTAAATCTGCTTCTGGAAGGCTACAATTCCGATTGCCTGGATTACTCTAGCGCAGGCAAAAATACTTGGAAAATACTGGAGTGAGACCAACAGGCACCACTTATGGCCATCAGCTCCTTCCTCCTGCACAATGCAAACAGGAGAGCTGCTTCCAGGAATTTGGACCACAACGGGACTCAACAATAACCAACAGCTACTAAGGTTATTGACTTCTGGATGAACTCGAGTGTATTTCTTAAAAAGACCTGATTTGAAGAGTCTCGATGTGAAGAGTTCAAGCAATGGGAGAACTTACCACATGGGCTGAGCTGCTTCAACTGTTCCGACTCCTGGGTTTGGCTGAATTTCTGTGCCTTTGCCTGGCAGATAGGAGAACTGTCTCACCTCGACGCTGTTCCCCCAGCAGAAATGCTTTCTCTAAGTCAGCCCTCACTCGTCTGTTTGGGAAGAGGAGTTGCGTAGGAAGAAGCCAACAGAAGAGGTCTGCAAGCGCCTCAGTGGAAAACTGTCTTTCAAGCCCAGACTGCCCTCCTTGGTCTTTTCTGCCTCTGCCCATTTTTCAATATGATTTTCAAAGCATGGCTATGCAGGAGAAGAAGGTTTTCTAGGAAACATCCTGACTTAAGACTAGTTCCTTGAGATGTGTGTTTCCAATAGCCTTGAATAAAATGCATTTTATTTCTCTACAGAGGAAAAAATGCCCATTATTGCAGCAGAAGGAAACGTCGAAGAGATGAAGCAATCACCTCTCTTCAGCAATTAGTCCTGATAGGCTGTGCAACGAGGCTGAAGAAGAGTGCTGTAATTTTCATAGAATAACTGGACCTAAGCATCAAAAGTGTTAAAATGACCCTTTCATTATACAGGGCTGGAAGGTTAAATATGATTCAGGGGCTGTGCACAGACCCCCTGTTGGCTTAATTCCACAGCAGCCCAACTTTAAAGCCGTTGTAATAATTTATTAAAGATATATGATGGAAAAGAAAGATACCCTTAAGATATGGGTCATTTAAACCAAGAGTCAAGCTTTTGAAATACCGCGTGTTCTGTTTTCTGCATCTGACTGTTTCAGACAGCATGAGAAAGGTATCCACTCTTCTTTTGGATTAAAAACATAGAAACTGAAAAAGGCTGGAGCTGTCAGCACTGAGAGCTCTGCTGCGTTTTCTGAGACAAAGCAAGAGGAGCATACAAGGGAGGACAGAAAAATGCAGCTTCTTCACCCTTACCTGCAGCCTCTTGGGCAGAGGTGATGTAAGACTCTGGCTACAGTTTGTTACTTGGTTGTCCTTCTGGGAGCTGATCCCCACCTTTGCTTCCTTTTAACCCAAATTTCTTCTGCCTGAGGTTTTTTTGTATATTTGATACTATTTTTTCAAACTTAGAAATGTTGATTTTTTTTTTTTATTTATTTTTTTCCAGATTTCTTTAAATAGCACTGCTAGTGGTGTGGACCACGTCCAGTATCCCAGCTCATCCTTCAAAAACATTTGCAAAATGAACTGTTTGGCTCCCTTATCGACCCACGGCAAGGGATGTCCCTGGTGCGTGGATGGCAGCGCCAGCCGGTCAGGAGGCACCTCCGAGTAAGCACGCAGGGCACCTCCGAGATATGCTGGCATACTTTTGGGCCATTCCTCCTCCGGACAGAAATTGGGAAGCATCAGTCTGTCTGACTGGCAGGGCATGAGCAGATGGCCATGGCCATTCTCAAGGATGGTCCCTCGACCACAGACTCCAACGTGGGCTTGAGGCAGGGCTCCGTATAAACAACATTATTGCATTCCCTTGTTCCTTTTGCATGGGACAATCAAACAAGGAACCCAAAGCTTGGAAATAAATACCAGCACAGAAAGGAAAGTTTACCATTCAATGTATTATTCCCTTGTGTACAAAGTATTTTGCCTCTATAATAGCACACAGGTATTGAAATACGACGGCAAATGCAGAAACACCACACAGACATGTCTTATGAGTCTTTTCATTTCCTTTTGAGTATAAGCAGAAAGAAAAGAAACACTATACAGGAAAGTGCTTGCAAAAAAAACCCCCAGTTTGTAGAAAAATAATGGCATTGATATACAAAACCCAGAGTTGTTTCCTGAACAAGAAATGTCTAATGTCTCTGGTCCTCAAAGTCTGTTCCTATTTAATGATGCCCATTAATGAACCACAGGATCAGTGCTCTATCATTTTTTCCCTTATAGTTTATTTAAATTTTTTTTAGGTCTCTCTTGCTCTGTTAATAGCTGCTGTGAAACTACACGGTAGAAATGAACGTGTACAGGTCAAAATAATATTTCTTTTTATAAATAGCCATTCACTTCATTAGAGAAAATATAATAAGCCTGTACTTTCTAAGCACCACTGTTTCTTTCTAAAGTTCATAGTGCAATTTTCCCTTTTCCCCTACAGAAATTATACATAAGCAATTATCATTTTAAAAAAATCACTATTCCATTACTACTCCTTTCCCCTTTCCCTTTTTCCTCTTTCTCTTTCCCTTTTCCCCTTTCCCTTTTCTTTCACCTTTGAAACGGTATTTTTGGCATTTTTCTCAGAAAGGTAGAACTTGTTATGCATAGACATGCAACGTAGGTGAAATATCAGTCTAAGATATGGTCGTATCTACTTATGCACTATTAAGCCAAAAACCCCAAATGATGGGTAAGAGTCTCATCCTTTCCTCTAAGTCTGAATATGAATAAGAGCAGCAGAGGCGCACACAAAAGAAGTGTAGAGCACCAGTTCTTCAGCTGCTGGCCTGTAACGCAGCCCTGCTCGCCTGCGAGATGTCTCCCAGCTGATGTGAATGCATCGATCCCTGACATCAGGCTGACAGGTTTCACTCCGAAGGCTGAACGCAGCCCGGCGCGCGCATGGGTTATGAATCCAGGGATCGGATCATTTATCGCTATTGATCCGACTGTTTTGTAACAGACTGATTACACATCCTTTGGGGAGCTCTGCAAAAGACTCACACAAGATCCCGAGGTTGGGTTTGTTAACTACTTGCATCCAAAATTGCAAGACTTATCTGAAGTAGCAGAGAGTCCTCTCTAGTTTTCCAAACTGCTGGCAATTTTGTGCTGAAAAGCTTCCTTTCCGTGTACTTTGTGCTCCTGGCTACCCCGACATATAAGGCGGCGGGGCAGCACCTTCCTATCGCTAAGTAAAATTGTGGAGAAAGAGATAAGGGACATAGTCATAGACTACAAAAATAATCTGGTCACATCACCCCCGTTCAACGTGCTACGAAGCTCTGCGAAAACGTGGCGTGCCACAAGCAGCAGGCTATGTACAGGCGGGAGCCATCGCACAGCCGCGTTCTGTGCCTATGGGAGCCGTCTCCTCAAGTTAAAACAACAACAAAAAAAAACCTAACACTAAAGGTCTGGTTGTACACGGGATGGCGGATAGGCAAGGAGCGCAGATGCCTTACCAGGAAGATCCGAAGCAAGGCAGAAGTAGGCGTAAAGCAGCCTGTTTTTGAAGGGGGGGGGGGGCAGAGTTATCTGTAAGTACAGAGTGATCTTGTTGAAACGAGGCAGAGCCGGCGCTGAAGCCTCCCTTTGCAGATGGTCTGTGAGTGAGTAGGAAGCCGGGGAATCGCTGCAGGTGCCTGCAGTGGAGTCCCCCAGCCAAGTGGAAGGGGCGGCTTGGCTGGGCGTGCTGTCCCCCATCCCCTGCCGCAGACCCCACGGTCCTCACCGGCCCCGTGGGGAGGTAACGCGGCAGGGATGCTTTCGGCTTCACGGTAGGATTTCGTGACACCCGTCTGTAAGAAACCGCAGCGCCTCTCAGCACACAGCCCAGGGAAACATATGGCCTGATCAGCCTGTCTGGGATATGTTAATACCCCGCTTCCAGATGGAGCCAGGAAGCGCAGTGGCACATGCAATTAGGAGACAAATATATGGTTTTTTTCAAAAGCGAGTTCATTTCGGAGCCCTACGAGAAAGGGGCTCGAGCTGAAGATCCATCTGCGGGAATTTTCCTAAACCTAGGGTAGATCTTAATTTATTTGGATCGCCTGACAATTTTTTCTGCTTTCTTCCTTTTCTCACTGATAAAGGCACTGGATTAACTAAAACTACAGAGCATTAATAAATATCATGTTAGCACCAAACCAGTGCTTTTAGCACTGGCCACAGAGGTCATGTGAAATTAAAAACATACCTAAAAGATAAAGATTGCTAATGCAACTAGCACTGTATTCATTGTCATGTTTTCCTTAAGTGCTGTCGGCCTAATCCCTAAAAATAAAATTTAAGCACATCTTGTCTATTTTCCTTACGTAAAGACAGATTTAAATGCCAAAAATACCCCTATGCAGATTGTGTAGCACCGTAGAGGGCCAAAGCAGCCTGTAACTGAAGGAAAATTACTGATTGAAAGTAAACAACTGAATACAGTGACAATAAAGTATCACTTGTCATAATGCTACATATAATGTAGAGTACACAAAATGCAGTGGTTTGACTGCAGGTTTTAACAATAAAAAATAAAAATAGTAAAAGCAGCCTTAATATAATGATTTTACGTACAAAAATATTAAATCAAAATAAATAATTCCAAACATAAATATTATACTGTACATTAAGAATATGCAATCTATATACACACATAAACAGATAAAAAAGTGGAAGGCAGAGGTATTGCATCGCTATCCTTCATCTCTGCTGGCTGCTCTCGGAGAACCTGGGAAATACAGACAAGGTGCACATTAGAGTCAGTCAGATCATCAACTCTGCCTCTGGAACCTGTCTCCAGAGACAACAGCACAAGAGCGGGTGCCAGCGTACTGGGAAGCGCGTTTCCAGTTGACAGCGTTACACCCACAAGCGGTACTGGGGGGAGCGAGGACTGGGAGCACTGGACCCCACTGCTCCCCGGGTGCTGCGTGGGGTGGGTAGCTGTCACCAATGCACTCGACACGGGAGTGCTTTTGCAAGCGTGGCCTTGTCTGCTCCTTCAGGATGTTTTTGGGAAGATCTCCCTTCGTGCAGAAGCAGCTGGGAACTCACCATTGCTATAACACCTGAACGTCAAGGCCCGTTCCAGATGATGGAGTACATTTCCCACAGTAACCGCCACATTTTCCTACTACTTTGGTACCATCCTGCAGGCAAAATCAGAAATAACGTCTCGCGTAAGGGCTCAGGAACTCCGTGCTGTGAAAGGGCCAGATCCGGGTTATTCTAGCCAGGATTTTTAATAGAAAATGTCTTGGAAGGAAAACAAATTATGCTCAAATCAATCTGAGAAATCACCATTATATTTAAATATATGCAAATGTAATTCCCTTTAGTGCTACCAGGTCAGATGGTGAACACAAATAAGAAAGGGTAGTTTTGATTTATTACATTGAGAGATGCCCAAGGAGAAGGCCATTTGGAGGGGTATCTCAAGGGTATCTGCTTTCTCCAATTTGCCCCAGAGCGAATAACTGTAATGAGTGGAAAACTTGGATCATGCAAGAGAAAAACCACATCTAGACAGGAACAGCACCTTGGTCATGCCTGAGCACATGAAGGGCACAGGAAGGATATTTGCAGGCAATACCGAGAAACGTCCATTTGGAACGGAAAAGCCTGGAGTGGCTTCAGAGCCAAGATGAGAGGGAAAGCGATGGGCTAAGGCTATGCCGCTTGCTAAGGTGCTGTCCCCCCTCAGCTCTGCATTTCCACAGCCAGAAGAGACAAGGGAAGATGCGGAGTGGTCCGGTCTTGAGTCAGGAGATTAATACCTCCATCTGGCCTTCCTTATCCCACCTCTGCAGAGCCTTTCACCTCTTGATCATTACAATGGACAGACAGTCCTTGAGGGGAATTCAGCCCTCAATTACCAGAAAATTGGACTTAAGTGCAGGACAAGCTGGAACAAAGCCTTTATTTTTAAATGAGCTCCATCCTGCCCTTGACACTATTGATCTGTGATTGCAGCAGGCTGCTATCATCTCTTCTCACCATGCTTTTCTTCTGCTCCTGCGGGCAGTTACACCCCTGGAATAGCATCTGACAGGTGCCACCGGGTGACGGAGGTAAGAGTTGTCTCTTAGACCCCCTGTCCCTTAAAGTTTGGTTTAATTCTGCCAGCCGTGACTGGGGCTGCTCTCCACCACCCCAGAGTCAGCTGTCCAAGCTTCTCCTTTCGGAAGTGGAGAAGAATAGCAAAGCACCTGCCAGAACTAACACATGGACTCTGTGCTGGTCCTCTTCTGCCTGCACTGGAGGATACATTGCTGCAGCGTGGTCAGACAAGTAGCATTTGATTCTTCTTTAAGAGCCCCAGCACTGATGAGGCTTGTGGGCTCAAGGGGCTCCCCAGAGCCAGGGAGATGGAAAGCAGTACAGGAGAGGGTATTTTGCAAATTGCTTTTTGTTAAACGATTATGGTGACCTCCTTAGGAGAGTTTTAACAGGGGCAATCACAGGATGACTCACATGAGGTAACAGCCAAGAAAGCAATCCCGGGTTTCTCCAATTTCCGAACATGATACAGGAGCAATGGTGCAAAGGCATGCAGCGGTGGAGGGGTTAACGGGCAGGCAAATTAAGCTGTACCAGTTCAAATTTGGCTGTGGAGTGATTCTGGAGGCCTGTCTGCCTTACCCGGCCGCCTCAGGGCCATGGGCAGCTGCAGGGGACAGTGGCCCACGGTGCAGCCTGCTGTGGGGCAGCCCCAGCCACCGGAGCTCAGATTTCTCCCAAGGAGATAAAACCAGCCCAGCCCATTGGGAAGGTCCACGTCCTCCACACTTTATTAGCAACATTTTGGGAACAATTCCTACTCAGGGCACTCACCTGGCACCCGGACCCTCTCCAGCAGGTCAAGACCCACTCTGCAGCCCTGACCCCATAGGTCCTGGTCCTGCCTGGCACGTGATGCACGCTCCATGCCGGACATCTCAGACAACTAATTAAGGATACATCTGCCCCACAGCACTCAGCATTTGCAGCTTCACGGTTAAGCAGGCTCACTAATTAATTGCAATAACTCAAATCAAGTTAAACCTGCTAGGCCCCCCCCCCCACAATTGTGGGCAACACTTCATTTCTGATGTCAGATGTTAGATTTTTGTTAGTCTCTACTTGGAAGATGTTGCCACAAAAGGCAACAATTAGAAACTTCTGATGAGCGGATATAAACTTAATTAAAATTACAACTTACTGGGGATTTTCGAATTTCCGACACCGCGTAATTCCCTTGTGAGAGCCACTTCGCCGTTGCTGTTAAGGACAGGCCTGTCCCGTACAGGTCTATGCTGAAGCGACCCTAAAAAACAAGCAGATGAGCCTGGTTATCCTGAAATGCCGGGCTTTTGCCACAGTGTCACTTTTCTACCAGGATCTTGTCGGCAATGTTTTCAATTTTTTCAATTGCTCTGATGGTGATTAACACACATTGTACAAATCACAGCATGTCTTGGGTTAGGAATTTCCTTCCCGTTGGTGGCTGCAGGGAAGGAGGGGCTTCATCTTGGTTTTTCACTGCTTCTGCTCGGTTTTGCACTGCTTTTTCTCAATTTGCCGGCTGAGGGCATTCTTGGCTTTTCCATGGCAAACTGCGGAGCCTGATGTGCTCCAGCAGCTGATGGGAAAAGTACCCCAGGGATGCACTGCAGCCGCTCTCGCTGCTCCCTCTTCAACTGGAGAGGGCACACTTGTCCTTATTTTCCACTGAGCTTCCCCCCCACCGCCCCCACCAGAGACTTCAGTAAAATCAGAACTCTTTCATCTGTTTATTTCTTAAAAATGTCCTTCACTTCTTTCCACCCTGTCTCAAAATGCACAAAACGGGTGGAAAATTAAGGGCTATGTCTGCATCCAACGCAGATCCCCCCAGCCTACTCTTTACCCCCATGGCAGACCCCAGCCCTGCCTGTTTCTGGACCCAAGGAGGGATCCTGTGGCCACATCCCCAGGCTGACCTGCAGCCCAGCACGGCTGTGCGGTACCAGATGGCTGTTAGCTTTGCTTCCTGCACTTGCTGCCTTGGGAATGTTGATTTTCTGCAAGGAGCAAACTGTCTGGGTCAGGTGGATGGATATTAACATTCATGAGCCTTCCTGAGGTAAGAAGTCAATCCCTAAGCCGCTGAGCTGTGCAGAAAAGTGTCAGCTCCGAAAGTAGGGAGGGAAGGAGATGGAGAGGTTTGCCCTCTGCCGTCTGTTGCTGCAACTCCCTACTTAATGTCGTTAGCAAATATGGACTACCCAATGCCTTGGACTATCCAAACATACCACTTATCATCCCCCAGCTCCACAGAAACTAGGTGTGCTGGGGACGTGGAACAAGCCACCTGTAGCACAGTGTTAATTAGTCTCCTAAAGACTTTCAAGAAAGCATATTTCTTCCAAGTGACTGGGCTAGGTGTCCTACATCACCTCCTGAAGCTACCGAGGATGCGACTCAGCCCATGCCCAGCTCTGTCCTTTTGTGGCCGGGCACCTCGTGGCACTGGGACAGGCTGGATTTGCCCTAATGCACAGGCACTGCCTTCGTTTTGTCAGTGTTTTCCCACCCTGAAGTGGAATGAGTGATGGTCTCACCAGGCTGCTGTGAAAATAAGCAGCAGGGCGTGGGGATGGTGGGACAGTGGTTGGCTGGTACCACTGCAGTCTCTGACTGATGGAGTCCATTGGTCCAGCAGCAGAAACCCGACCTGCTCCTGCCCTGCAAATGCCCTCTTTTTCTCATGCATCTCCCCCCTAAGCTGGCTTGGCAGGAGTCCTGCTGTCCGTCTGCTGCCTTCTGCTTCGAGAGGGGTTCTCTTGCCCATCTTCCCGCACCCCTGTGAACAGCAGTTCCAGCGGATAGGAGACTGAGGAACGCAGAGGTGGGGTCCCAGGGCATCCCAATGGCCTGATTCACTCCTGCTTTCCCTGCCCAGCATTTCCACCAAGCCATTCCATGGACTGATCCCCCTACCTTCCACTACACATGCAAAGCCCAGCCCTTCTCCTGCAGCTTATTTCTTCTTCCTTTTCTCCTTTCCTGTTGACTGCTTGAGCACCCACAGGGAGCTGCGGGAGCCCTGGGGAATATCCGTTAGCCAGTGCCCATGCTGGTCTGATAATAACCTGACATTTTCCCATATGGAAAATGGAGAGTACTTTCTGCACGGACAAAGGGGAAAGCTTCCAACCACTGAGATGAGACTGCGACACTCGCTGGTGTTGGGCTGATGCGATCAGCAGCAATTAATAGAGGGCCTGAACAAAACAAATGGCACCAATTCCTATGAAATCCTATTGTCGAATACCTGCGGGCATTTGGCTGCACTGTAGCAGTCCCCAGCAGTGGCATAAGGAACAGGTCGTCCATCATGTGTCCGTGCAAACTGTAAATCAGTCGCTGCGGAGAATAGTTGGTGAATAACATGGAAAGAAAGATGCAGGGAGAGAGACAAAATAAATGTAAACATGCTCTTCGCTAATGTTTCAATTCACTAAAGCTGGTTTCATACATCAATCTTGAGAGTCAAGACTGCTGGATTTTTAATATTAAATCCCCCAATTCATCCCACATGTTACTCCCAGCACACGAGCACTGAATTTAACAGGACACTTACACGCTCAACGTTTACAGCTCAGTTTAAGTACATTGGTGATTTAAGGCCTGGGTATAAATAACAACAAAACTCGAAACCATGTCTTGGGTTTTATTTCTCTATTTGAAAATTCCCCACTTTCAAGAAGGCCATGGGACCTCCTAAATCTCCCTTTTAAACAAAAGCAAACAACCATCTCTGTGCTCTCCTGGCTGCCCCAGCCCAGGGGTCGGGGTTTCAAAGCGAATTGGGGTATTTTGCTCTGCAGCGATGTGAAATAACTGAGACTCATTTAGATGGCGATGTGAGATATAGTTCCTGCCTGACAGAGGTAGGTGCCCAGCTCCTTTTGAAATTCAAAGGGAGCTGGTATCAAATTCCCCCAGGGTGGTTCCTTTGAGATCTTTACCTAGGAGCTTTTACAGACTATTAGTAGCTTTTTGCAGATTGATAGACTGGGAGGTCTCATGGCTTGAAAATTGAGTGATAAAAAAACCTTATCAGATAGAGAGTCATTTTACAAGGAAGGATTTTGATTTGCTAAAAAACTCTCCGCTATTTACTGAACGAACCCCCAACAATATGTTGTATTTTTAAAACATTTGCTGGAAACTGATAGCATCCCTGGAGTCAGGGGGACTGAAACTGTAACCCTATGGGATGCTGCGGGCTCTCTGGCAGCAGGATGGCTCCCAGCTCCCATGAATAATGAGACAGACAGGGTATTTGTCTTACAGGACTTATACTGCACAGCTACAGTCTCCTCTTCCTCTGCAAATCCACGGCCACAGCTCCATCACTCTCAGCACCAGTTATTTCCCCATGGTCTGGCTCTGCCAAGAGCCTCCTCTGCCCTGGCCTGGCGGGAGTAGCATCCCCACCCCAGCGGAGTCCCCTGCCCTGGGACGTCCTGACCTGTCTCTGTGTAAAATGCGGAGCTGGGGGGGGGAAGCTCCTCCCTGGTTAAGCTTTCTGCCCAAATCCAGTCTGAAAACAGGAGACCAAATGAAATAAAATCCTTCCGAAAAATACACTGGCCTGTTGGGAGCATGCAAATATTCATTCTGCATAGCAAATGCGCCAGTGACTATCTTAACATTTTCCCGTATTACAAAGAAATAGTAGGAGCATCTCTGATATACTCGAGTTGCAGTCTCTAAGTGTAAAGCAGCAAACAGGTGACCAAGTTTAAAAGCAGCTTTTAACAGGAGAGCTCAGGAATATTGCCCACTAGTGTACTACTGCTTGTTTATAATTACAACTATATTTGTGTAAAATAAACATTTTTTTTTTAATGGCAAGGCCCTGTTTTTACTCACTTATTATTTGCATAGTGTTCAGGTCCAGCCTTACTTTGCTGAAGGTGGAAAACCCAGCTGCTGTGTAGTCTTTCCTACACTGGCAGTCTTCTCGTCTGCTCCCGTTATATGGACATTCAGTCGGGTTATGCAATCTAAATCAAAAGAAAACCCTTTCTATTCATGACCGGAAAATATTGCCACGGAAAACAAAAATGTCGTGAAACTCAGGATTAAGGGATTTCTTACCTGTATCCATATACTTCTGAAAAATTCTCTGCATCCCCATTTATAAGGGTCACATACTCCTTTGGGCTGTCAGTCTGCATCCCAGAGCAGTACACCTGAGAGACAGAAGCCAGAATTTTGTCAGGTATTATGTGCAAAGGGATGGCCAAGAAAACCGAAGGCAGAAAATCCAAGACTGGAAGCAAAGAGCACACCCAGGGTCCTCTTCACCTTCGGGAAATGCATTAACTATCAATCTGTTGCTGAAATGCACCTTTAACGTCCTTCCTTTGACTTGAAGGAAATATTCACCATCTTCAGTGACACCTTTGAGATTTTTAACATCTTTGCAACTCCTTGGTAATTCACCTAAAACAAAACAGAAATACTTGTAGTCACTGAGCAACTGCACATCAAAGTTTCTTTTGTAACACTGTGAGGCATCCAAAGCATTAAAACTCCTTGTTTATTTTTAAGAGGTCTCCCTGAAGTGCCCTAGTGCTTAGTTGCATGGCTCCCAGTGCCTGGAAATACAGCACATCTCTAGGAGTTTGATGGGAACAGATGCTCAAGCCACGAGAAAGGCAAAGGAAGGTGCAAATCCGCAGACTTACAGTCATGGACATTGTGGCATGTCCTCATCTCTTCGGGTTTCAGATCCACATGGCACAAGCTGCTGACCTGGTCATCGTTCGTCAAACACTGCACCGATCGGTGCATGACTCCGACTCCACAGGTGACGGAGCACTGCAAGACGGAAGACAGAGATTCGTATTTTATCTCAAGGGTTTCTGGGCTCCAGAAGAACAGAGACAGCCCATTGCCATTCCATCAAGAGGCAGCAGCAAAAGCCCCAATCCTGCAAAGTGTTTAAACACAGGCTTAATTTTAATCGAACAAGTAATCCCTTTTATTATTAATTCCTTCATTATTATCATGGTCAGTAATTATTTCAAGAAGACTACTGAACTTCGCTTAGCACTTAAATGCTTTACAGGAGAAGGCAGTGTTAGTTAAGGTGAACCATGTGCTCATGTGAAATTGTTTATTTTTCACACTAGGAAGGTCATACAAGAGAGAAATATTCACCAGAAGCCCTGAATGGTAGAAATCCTCTCCTGGTGGCTGGGATACATTGCTTGGGAGTGACAGGGGCCTCTGAACAAACTTGACATGGTTTGTTGTTTTTTATCCAAATTGCACCAAAAAACCCCACAGCCTCCAAACCCTCTCTCCCCTCGCCCTCTGGAAAAACAGCTAAATCTGCACAAACACTAGGTCATCCTCAAATAGCCCAAATCAAAGGCAATCTTAAGGCTGAAATCGCACAACTTGCTGGAGCTACCGAGCAGCAGCTTGTCCGCACTGGCTGCCGCTAAGCATGGGATGTGGGAGCATCTTGCTCCCCCTCCGCAACTTGTTCTTTCTGTACTTGAGAACTGAAAAACAGCTCTTTCTAAAGGTACCAGGTTAGTCTGCCAAGAAAACGATGGAATAGAATCATAGAATAGGATCGTAGAATGGTTTGGGTTGCAAGGCACCTTTAGAGGTCATCTAGTCCAACTCCCCTGCAATAAGCAGGGACATCTTCAACTAGAGTAGGTTGCTCAGAGCCCTGTCCAACCTGACCTTGAATGTTTCCAGGGATGGGACACCTACCACCTCTCTAGGCAACCTGTTCCAGTGGTTCACCACCCTCATTGTAAAAAAAGGTCTTCCTTATATCTAGTCTAAATCTACCCTCTTTTAGTTTAAATTCACTACCCCTTGTCCTATCGCAACAGGCCCTGCTAAAAAGTTTGACCCCATCTTTCTTATAAGTCCGCTTTAAGTACTGATAGATGCTGCTCATCTATTTAGAAATTTTTAGTCTAAAGGAGCACACCATGAAGGAGATGGTCTTCAATGGCTCATGGTATTCACAACTTGGCATTTACTCTTTCTCAGGTCCAAATCCATAAAACTTAACTAAAGAGCTGAGCAGGAGCTGAGCTCTTCGTCCATCAAAGGTGGTGGTATTTTACATTAAATTCCTTTGAAAATCAGAGATGAGAAGGGCCGTGGCACTTGGTAGTCACTGGGACGTTCAGCAGCCAGAAGTGAGGAGAAAGGTCTCGCCCTCTGAAATGGATATCCTTTGCAATGAAGGTGTATTAATGAGTTGGACATTTTGCACTGAAATTCTGGGGGAAAATACCAATTAATTGAGGCTGAGCTCTTTGCTGTAACTCCTCTGCTCTGACTCTCAGCAAGGATCTGAAGCTTCCTGTGGGGCAGGAGGAACTTAGGTTTCAAACAGCTCTGCCATTTATTGTGACAACTTCCACTACCATTTTGCTTGACTTGACCCTTGTTGCCTTGTAAAGGTTTGACAAATTCCTGCAAATGCCTGAGCTGGGTTAATAAATCAAATTTATGGGAGAAACATCACATTTCAAAGAATGTCAGAAGCCCAGAGAAGTGAAATGTTATCACCTTAACTAAAAGTTGATCTTGTAGTTCAGGCCCCAGAAGAGGCTCAACACAAATAACTTTAGCAGAAAGGCTAAGTTCTTTCCCCTGCCCTGTCCCAGCATTTGTAAAACAGATGAGGGGAAAAAAAAAAAAAGAGAAAGAAAATATCTTTTTAAGGCTCAGATTACTGGTGTTTTGGCCTATTGGTGGTTCCCAAGTCTTGTTCATACACATGGCCAAGCAGGATCAATGCCAGCTGCCAGCTATCCATCGACCCCTTTAGCGCAAGGCTTTCAAACCCTTGTTTTCTGGTAGTGACTCCACTTTCTGACTGAGCATTCAGCATGACCACCAACACTGCCACAGATTTTGGCTACACCTGAATTTTCATGGAGATCATGATTCTACCTGTGGCTGCTGGGACTCCCCCATACAATGGGGTTCAGTCTGGAGTAGGAGCCCTACACACACTGGGGCTGCTGCTGCATGAGGGTATTCATTGCTTTAATTTATGCAGCTCTTCAACGTTCCCTTGCCAAACCTTCAGCCTGTGTCCTGGGTGTAAAGAAAAACAAGTTTCTTCCAACTTTTTTTGGTTAAAAAAAGAAGTTCGCCAAACTTACACTTCCCCAGTTGCCGACGCGCCAGGATGCCGAGACGGGGCACTCCCCGAGGTAGCAGGGCTGGATGTTGGGTGGCTGTGTGCCAGGACAGTTGACAGTGTTCTGGTACCCATACTCGTAGTGGTCCTTCCCGGTGTAAATCTCGCTGCAGGACACGAGGCGCTGCCTGTATCCCTTCCCGCACGTGACAGAGCACTGTGGGCAGAGGAAGTGCCTGTTAGCACCGCATGCTTTGGGAAGGCTGCCCGAAATGAGGAGGAAAAGCAGGCTTGCCAGCTTTTGACATGGCAAGCTGCTCTGAAGGATCACTAGTAACTATTTAAGCCAGCCACGAGTATTGTGAGTGGTTACAAGTGGGCTAGTGCCCGACACTGCCTTTGAGCACCCTGTTCCTCCATGTGCTGCTCCTACAGCTGCTCCAGGACCCCCTACTCCAGGTTGGGTCCTGGGCACAAGTTGTCTTTCCCCAAGGACAAAGAAAGGAGCAGAATATCCTTGGGAACTCAGAAATGCCTCTATTATTTGTTTTGTTGGGGTTTTAAACTTTTTTTTTCTTCCCCCCCTCATCATCAGATGCACAGAGAAAGAAAATGGTCAAGATTGACCCTGACTTGCAGGTACTCGGCAGTAACTGGAAGAAAAGGAAGGTTTTCCTTCTAAGCAGAAGACAAACAGCGCTTCTGACCTCCTCACCAAAAGGCTGAGGGGGAACTAGGGCGAGCTGAGCTCCAGCTCTGCGAGCCCTCGCCCACCTCCTTGTCCTCATGGGCCCGAGTGCTTCCAGACAGTCACAGGTGGTGGGAGCGGGTGGAGGGTATCTGGCCAAGGGGCAGCCAGGGCTCCAGCCTCACAGGCACTCTCATATTTCTCTTAGGAAACTACCCAGGAGACTAGGCTGCTCTGAGAAAGTCTCATCTCTCCACTTTTCTCCCTCCTGCGTTATCTCTGGTGGCTTGTATCTCCTCCCCCTTAGTCCCGGCATGTTTTCTTTTTTCCCTTTTCTTGTTCTTTCTTTTTAATCAGTGCTGTGTCAGCAGCTGCCTTGTCATTTCCCTCTGCTGCTCCTCCAAGTGGAAAGTAATACTTCACCCGCTGAAGAAGGAAACAGGCTGAGATTAGCCCAGGTCCTCCTGCATGCAGCGCCTGCTGCAAAGAAAACTCATCTATTTTCCTTGCCGAGCCCTCTCCTGGCTGCGAGGGCGAACCTGCTGCCTCTGCTCACGCCGGGTCCTTGCTCCTGCCAAAGACAGCACTGAGGAAGGATGTGTCCCCATGGTCACATCTAGGCTTGCCTTTCCCCCAGAATGATCACCCGGATCCTCACACAGCTCACAGGGCCCCAAAGATCCCCAGGATGGGATAGGAGTAAAAGCAAATAAATAAATAAATGAAATAAAATGGCACAAAATCAAGGAGGGTGTCTGCTGGATATGCTGTGCTTTGGAAGAAAATTGCCTCTAGATATTAGCTAGGACTCTGAGCATGCTGGCATTTACTCTTTACTCTTTAATATCCTGGTCTTCTCCCACAGCCCTGCTCCTTTCTCTCTAGCAGGAAAATTGCAGACAGAAACAAACCAAAAAAACATCATTAAACCACGCAGCACTGCCCTGCCACTGTTGATTTGGGCTGCAATATCTCAGCAAGGCTGGAGCCGAGAAGAGGAGAGCGTGGCCTGGTGCTGAGCTGGCACGGTCCCTACGCGGGGATGGGGACTCACCTCCGACCACTCCCCGGTGATCCAGACGTACTCGCAGGGCGGCAGCCCGCAGCTCTCGATTTCGGGGGGGCGTTTGCCGGCGTCGCAGTAGCCATTGTTCTGCACCCGCTTGTTCTCATCCACGCAGACCACCTTGCGGTACCGGGATGCCTCCCCGCACGTCTTCATGCACTGTTTGCAAGAAACAACGGCTCATGCAATCCACGAGGGACTTCAGCAAATTAATCCGCATCTGCAAAACGAGCAAGCCCTCCTCCCAGCCCTCCAAGTGAGCTGATGGCTCTATGCCCCATATTGACACCTCTCATTGGTATCACCTGGGGGAAAATTTAAGACCAGGGCCCTGCTGTGCCAGGTGCTGTGGGAGCATCCAGTGACAAATTGCTCCCATCCTCTGGAGGTACCAACCCAAATCACAGGGAGAGAGGAGAAACCAAGGCAGCAGGTATTGGGGATGGGGTGCATGTGGGGTCCAGCTGTGATGGGACCAAGGGATGCAGGGGTGGGCATGCTGGGTCAGGAGATGGGGGCAAGGGGGAAAGAAAGGGGCCAACCCCCATCATTTCACTCCCTAGTAAACACAGCTACTTGGAAAACGACAACCCAGCCATCCCCCTTCCAAAATACACGCTGCTGTCGCACCCTTGGCTGTGGCTGGTGTGGAAGGAGCCCCTTGCTCTGTCCCTGCCAGTGGGAGAGCAGCAGCGCTCTGCCCTGGCATGGCCTGGGGGCACACCTCTGCAACTGCTGCAGAGGGCACCCTACGGACTTATTCTCTTCTAAATGCTTCCCTGCCTGATATTAAGAGCAACCCCTGCTGGCTGAGCACAGCTGCTCCCCAGGGGCTCCTGGAGACTCTAAGGACTGTGTTCCTTCTCTGCTTGTCTTGGAAAAACCAGCCGGGCCGTGAGGCTGCGCTCCTGGGAGCGAGTCTGTGCTCAGAGCGCGTCTTACAAAACACATGCAGAAACCAAAATAAATCAGCGTAAGAGCAGCTGTCTGGATAAAACCGTATTTTCTTAAAGTTATCGCCTGTAATGGACTTCTAACACTTTCAACTAACTGGATTAACAAGGAGAAAAAAAACGCATGAAAATAATCATTTTATGTAACGTGCAGGAAATGTCTTCCCCTAAGGAAAAGGATAAAACATTCAATCAGGCCATCCCTATCTGTACAGAAACACCGTTTGAAGTCACCTAGGCTCAGAGGACCGTGGCAGTTTAATCTAGTTAGAGCCTCACCCTCCCAACATGGTTTCCAGCCTCCCCAATGCAGCTCCTTCTCTCCTGGATGGCCCACAATTAGCAAGATCTTAGTAGGGTCACCTAATTGCGAATCGCAGGTGCTGTCAGGCCTCCATTTCTGTAATTAGCTGCCAGAACCAACATTGCAAATTACGTGAGAACTTTGAAAAAATCAGATCGATCTGTGGCAGGAGCAGCAAACCAAGAGAGCTGCCGTGAGTGCAACATCATGTTGGTTGTAAATATTTAGTAACTGTGCCAAGGGGATGGGGAAGGAGAGGCAGCCCCACAAAACAGCATTTATGCTGAAGGAATAACTTAGGAGCTCTTAGGCAACAGTCAACACTGCAAAATCCACAGTCTGGCAAAAGACCCCAAGGGCTTTGTGTGCTTTCAACCTTATTTACTCTCTTGCTTTAAGTCCTTGGAGCGGAAGCTCCTTCTAGGTCTGTGCCAAAACACAGCGATCCTACGGGGGCTGGAGGAATTTGCTGGAGTGTGATTTCCCCAGAGAGCAAACAAACTGTGCTATATTTGCTCTTCTCTGATACCTCCCTATTATATAAGTAAAATCTGAGAGGGGATTATTGCAGGTGAATAAGGCACCACGCGTGCTCCTTTGTCATGCAGCTTCCCTGAGCAGCACCTCTCAGGGGCAGCGTGAACCCTGACCTTCCTGCTCCCTGCTAACGAGGGACTCTCCAGCACAGTGGGAGCAGGGCTATAGGATGCTCAAAGCTCCCCTTGCCTCTGGTTTGGGGTACACCAGCCCAGCACGTGGTCGCCAGCGCAGGGTGAATCGTTCCAGCTCACAGCCAAACAAACGAGGCATGAAAAAAGAGGCTGATTTCATCTCCTCCCCTTAATGTATATTTAAGCCTAAATTTGCAAAGTACATTAGCTCACGCTTAATTTTAGGAGGGTGAATAATCTCTATAACATCAATGGGTCTTGTGACATTGGCCATGAAGAGCTATCATACCAAAAGCCCATCCTCATTTAAAAGCATTAGTTGCTGATGGGAGATTGACATTCTCAAACACATGCCAGCCTGCTTTGGGTTTCTCTGCAAATAATGGTCATATGGCCAAATGAACCTGAGCCAGCTCTGTGCATTTTGTCATCATCAGTAAATTAAAGATTGATTATTTGTATTTTTGGGGATAACTAGCAATTAAAATAATCCCACAGAGATATTAAATACGGCTCAAAGACAGTGAGACCACCATAAAACAAATCAAAGAGAAACACTGCAGAGGTTCCAATCAGCTACCCCAAGGTTATAAAACATTATTCACATAGAAAGTGGACAGTTCAGCTAGTGTGAAAAGGCTATTTTTCCTTTTAATACAGTGATAGATTTTGTATGAAATCTCGTGTCCATGACTGATCTAAATCTCACATAAAACAGCAGGGCCAGGGGATAACAGTAAGAGCTGGAAAACAGATCAGGCATTTGACAATATTTGTCTCTTTTGCCTCATTTCCCAAATTTTGAATGATTTTCCTGGCAGTTCAAATTAAGGACCATTTCTAGCACTTCTACAACTGTTTTAGAAGAGTAATAATAATAATAATGATTTTAAAAAATCCGAAGGCATTTCTTTGTGAAAGCATTCATTGTTTCCTTTTTTTTTTTTCCAAATCAAAATCTGACATGGAGATGAAACAAAACACCACAAACACTTCAAACGCACCTTGGGTAACTCTGCAATCCAAATCAGGCAAGGATGGCATGATTTTACACCAAACAGCAAATGTCAAAGATTCAGGAATTGCACTGCAGCTTCCAGAGCTGTGTGTCATCCTTCCACAGAGGTTCATATTTTAAAAAAAAAAACAACAAACCACCAACAACCTTCTGTCTCCCAATTTTCCCCTTTTCTTTGTGACCCTGGTCTGGGTTTTACTTTGACATTAGCAAGGTGCTTTCTATTGACTTTCTTCTCCCTGGTATGGGCACGGAGAAGAGCTAATTAACGGTGATACACCAACAGAGCAATAAACGTTTTCCAATAAGTTCCCTATTCCTTTTCATCGGCAAGACCAACTTTTTTCTAAAGAACAACAACAACAAAAAGGAACAATAAAAAAATCCCCTCTCAACAGATTTCCTTTAAAGATAAGAAATCAAGAACAAGACAGCTCTGGGACATTATTTTACATCCCGCCTTTCATGCCAATTAGGGTTCATTGCTGTTCCCTGCTCAGAGAATACTAATGCAATCTGTGCCTCCTCACTATAAATAACAGGCAGCCAGTACTTACGGCTGGGGAGAAGGTGCTATTACTGTTTTTCACCGGGTACATCAGAACAAAATAAAGTGCTCAGAAGAAGAACTGCTTGGAGTCAGCCAAAGGGGAGAGCTCACATTGGGCATCTCCTGTATGTTTCCATTAACGGTTAGTTATGGGTGAGGAAATTTCCAGCCCACCCCCCTAGCAAAGCTCCCCTGGGGGAAAAAAATTTTAAAAAGTCTCCATACCACGTTAAAAATTTCCCCGGTGCAATGGGGAGCCCTGGAAAAATTTGGAAAACATCAGCATCCACCTCCCACCAAGGGCTTGGCAGGCTGGGGGCAGGCAGGGGCCTCTCACTGCTGGTTCGCAAAGTTGCGAAAATACGGGAAAGAGGGCAAAAGGATGAGGTAGGAGCTGTGGCTTTTCAGGGCTAATTATACTGTTGGGTAAGGACTGCAACCGCATGCTGTTTGGTTACCTACTTTGCTGCCTGTAAATCTATTAGCTGAAGAAATTTAACAGGCTCTGTAAAAGCAAAAAGTTCATTGCAAGAAATTTCCTGGAACCCCCTCAGCCATTCCTACGTATCTTTTCCAGTCTGGGATGTTTCCGTCAGATACCACTGCGTGGTCAGCTCAGCTTTGCCTCCTGCTGCATCCCATCACACCTCGGCTCTCTGGCAGGTGGGAATGGGGCATGGTCCCCTCCAGCCTCTTGTAGCCACGGACGTGTTACATCAGGTTATAAACCCGTTACACCTTCCCAGCGCCACTGAGACCGGGAAAAAGGACCTAAACTTGTTTGCACTGTCCCTGTCAGGCTGAGGTACCACAGGTGGGGGGATTTTAAGGTCACAGACGCAGCTGCCTGCAGCCTGGGGTGCTCCGTGCGGTCACGAGCTCACGGGGAAGGAAAGATGAGAGGAAAGCACACGCTGCCTTAACCTTGAATTTTTTCTTGCTGCAGCGGAAAAGTTGCGCAGCCTCTGCATGCGTGAAACGCTTTTTCTCTTGTCAGTAAATTTACTTTTCTTATCCTCCCCCTCTTTTTCTTTCTTTTTTTCTTTTTTTTTTTTTTTAGCGACACAATAAAGGCAGGCTCTGGAAGTGTCTGTGAACACCAAGACTTTGAGCAGGAAGCCGGCGGTGCCTCCCCATCTTTTGTTACCGGAGCAGGAGGCCCTGTTTTGCATTTAAACTGCGACCTCTTTACACTGTCTCCGCAGGGGAAAGGACCTCGACCAATTTCGTCCCCCTTCAAGCCCCCCCTGGGCCACGCAGGAGCGATATAAAAGCAGCCTGACTGCCAATGAAAGCTGGGGCCCCATTTGATTAATGTTTATCCTGCTCCCCGAAGCTGTGCACTGTGGGCATCAGGATGACCAGGATCAGGCTCTGATTGTCCACCTTCAAAGTCAGTGGGATCTTTGCTTTTCAGAGTGTGCAGGATCAAGCCCCTGCTGCCCTGCCACTGGGGCCAGCAATGGTTTTGCAGGGAGGCTGATGCACCTGGCTGGGGGGGTCTTCTGCCCCACTCCATCCCCTGCATCCCTATGGAGGGCCCATGATGGGCAATCCCCTTCTCCCTGTGTGACGAGGACATCCTCTCCATGGCAGTTGTGGCCTCTTCTGCGGGCTGTGTGACACAGGAGTCAGCTCCCCAGAGCTGGCAGCTCCATCGCCTTTCCCATTTCCAAGGCTGGATGTCCCTGCAACTGCAGGGAAGAGCCTGGGACAGTGGGATAGGGATGGAGGAGAACTGGGGCAGGACTCTCTCACCCAGGAATGGCTGAAAATGGAATGAAACCAGAATGAAAAGAATCATTTTGGTGCCTGGTCTGAAGTTTCTCTGCCAAAACCTGTTGTGCACTCGAAGCCTGCCAGGGCAGCTGATGGGAGGGCTCCTCCTGGACCCGTCCTCCTGCCCAGAGTCCCCTTGTCCTCCTGCCACCCACCAGGCTCGCAGCCACCCACCGCCTGCAGGGCAGGCGAGTCGGAGTCACTCCCTGAACCACTGGAGCAGCAGCTTTATCCCCAACTCCAGCCCAAGTGGTTGGTTTTGCTCGGAACTGATTCTGCTCACTCAGAAAAGCACCATCTCCTGTGGGAGATCTCGTCTCAGCGCTGCTCATGGCTTGGCAAAAAACATGGACCTAGAGCTCAGCAAAAGGAGAGATCTGTCAGAAGGAGCTGGGGTAATGGGGCAGGAAAGTGGGAATTACCGATGTTCCCCAATTCCCTCAAACCCTCATGCATGGGGCTCCCTGCCGGAGCAGCGCGGCAGGGCTCGGTCCGAGCGGGGTTACCTCTTAGCCTCCCAGAACAGACCCAAATCCACCCTACCCCAAACCTGCTCAATATTTGCATAGGGCCCAGCCACACACAGGGCAGCACAAAGCAATAAATTAACCCTACAGAGGTATTTCTCAGCTCCCCCTTCCAGCCAGCACGCATGAGCGTTTCCTTTGCCTTTTTTT